>OX276335.1:122061512-122161650 GCA_946251815.1 Dasysyrphus albostriatus | reverse complement strand
ACAACATTTCGTTCCTAAATAGAATTGTAACAATCCCAACAAAGCCTAACAATGACATCAACAACTATTTGACATAACAACAATTGTTAACTATAGTAAGAAAAAGAGTACTACTATAGAGTACTAGAGTAATGAAAACTAATCCCTTTGAAACGAGCCATATTTTCAATTTTGATGAGAATATTCCGTTGAATACTGAAAAGTTTAATACTTTTTCGAAACAAACTTATAAGGTTTTTGAACGAGCCCATTGTAGCCAAAGTAAATTTGAAAATATCCGTAGATTTTCAAAAATAACCGACATATTCGTGGTGGATTTAGCCCAACTGTATGTGCAAATAAATACGTGGTGAATTTAGCCCGGCTGTCAACGTGTGCAAAAACCAAGTGGTGGATTTAGCTCAACTGTCTATGTGTGCGTGTTTCAGTTTGAAGGCAAATCCGGATGATAGCTGAAGATTGGCTTCTTGGTAATTGATATTCTCTGCACAATGCAACACTCTCATTCTTATTATCTCTCATTATCACCGAATATAATCTCTTTAGTTTCTTCACAATATTCTCGGTACATCACTGTAGATATATAAACTTTATAGAAATATCATGAAGAGCATTTTTTTATTTCTGCTCCTGCTCGTTTCGCAGCACCAAATCTGTTTCAGATTCTGCTTTGCATAGGAATCGAGAACATTGTGTAGAAACTAAAAGTTTATATTCAATGATAACGAAAGAAAATAAGAATGAGAGGGTTGCATTGTGGCGATCGCCTTAAAGTAAGCGGACCGAGAGAGATAACAAAAACAGCTGTTTTCGTCACGAGAGCTACCCCAACATTTCTCAATTTTTGCAGACTAATTGTTTTTCTATCTTTGCCTGTGCTTGCTATGTAAAAATGTATTGTTGTGAACCAATGGTGAAGGTTTTTCTTCATATTTTTTGCTTCAGCGCGGCGTGTTGTGTGCACTGATCTCTATAATACACTGGATCAGAGAATATCAATTACCAAGAAGCCAATCTTTCGTACGTTTCACCCTCCAAAACCCATTTGTTTACATTGTTGTATTTGTAATTTCACTTCGTGTCGATGAATAGATGTGAATCGCAACAACAATGTAACGCGGTGAGATTTATTTGTTTTGACAGCTCAGTTTTTTTTTCTTTGAAAATTGGAAAAAAAAATTTGAGAAGTTTACTTCGGCTGATAGCAAAAACATCGATGTGAAATTGTTTAATTAATTTAAAGTACACAAGCAATTGTAATTGTCAGTTAATATTCTTCAACGATTATAATAAAATAAAAAATGAATCCATAAAATGTCTTCAATCACACAGATTACCAAATATCTTCAATGCATCTTGCAAATTATACAGGGTGGTCCTTTCTTCATCCAGAATAATTTTAAAATTATTGTTGGATATATTCTAAGGAAAAAAAATAGTTAAGAAATAAAAGAATAGTGTTTCTGCAACCTGACACCAGAACTTTAATTTTTTTTTTTAAACTCCACTAAACTGTCAATTTCCAATTTATAAGTATTAAAGTTGATATCAGGTGGGTTTTATTATCTTCTGTCGGGATTCGGGATTGATCTGGATTTAATTTTAGTACAAAAAAGAAATAACTAGGAGTTTTCAAAATCGTTTTCGTAGCACGTGTTAAAAGTAAATCCAGCCCTCTTTTGCAGATAATAAAACAGCAATAGCTATTTTTAATTTTTTTTTTAAACTTCATGACATCTAAGCATTTGGTTTTGAGTGTTTAATAGGAGTATTGAATACTTATTACTGAAATTTTATTACATGCTTTAAAAGAAATGAAATAGTTTTAACAAATACACTAACTTTTTTTAAGTTTTAAGTTGAATAATTATTTTTTTTTAAAATGATTACGAAACAACTTAATTAGAAAAATTGATTCGAGAATGGTTTTAAGAAATGTTAGCATGATATTCTTGCTGTTGTCTTATTTTTTAGTTATTTTTATTTTAAATAAATTTGGTCGTAAAATTCAAAAAAGTTAATTAAACAAAAATAAAGAGCATAACATTGCAAGTTGCAAGTTAGTAGTGCCGTTGATTTTCAATTTTTTTTTTTAAAGAAAGTTACTACTCTTATCTAAAAGCGGATAAATAATCCCCCCTTCCCATACGATTTTTTGTTTTAATATCATTTCATAAATTATCCTGCATGAAATAGGGAACACCATGTATTTTGTTTTGTTTTGACATCTAATTGACAGACCGAGGTGAATAATTTTGACCACGGGACGTGTTCAACAAATAGAAACCCAACTAGGGCCAGGTTCACATTAGGTGTGTTTTTTCCTTGTGTGTTCTAATCCATCAATTTCTGTAGATTTACTGGGTTTTAATGATGATTTAGGTTTCATGTAAGTTATAAAAGTCAATTACATGCTTGAACCACCCTCAGTTAAACCACAAAATCAGTGAGCTAAAAGTGCGGAGCTATGGATCAAAACAATAACCCTGTTCAATTAATACGAACACATATTGTTAAATAAATAAATAGATAGATATAATAGATTAATTATAAAATACAAACCTAAAGCATTTTGGCTTACAGTAATGAGAAATAATAGAAATATGCTCGGGTGCCAAACTGAATTAAAATTATAAAATGGCTAGTAGCTCCTTGCGTGACCATGTTTACTAATACAATCAAAATAGAAATGAAGTAAAACAAACTAGAAGCTCTCCCAAGCCAACGCCAATAAGGAGTGACGATGAATTTTTGTTGTTGTTAAGTATTGTCTATGTTTTTGTCATATTTTGTACTATTGTGAATGATTCACAGCGAATCAATCGGTATTCGTGTTGGTTTTGGAGAGCCTTAATACTACGTTTTCGTTAGACCAAATGAGGAAATTTCGTTGAAAATTTTCAAATTTTATACGAAATCATCTCATTTTCCACACAAATTCAAATTTCGAAATGAGATAATTTCAACCAAACTTGCACAAAATTTTCTAGGAAATAAAGTCAAAACCTAACGAACACACCGAATTGGGCACATTTTGAATAGCTCTGAACAGATTTTGAACGAAAATGTTAAAGCTGAATTAAAAAATTTACAACAAGAAGTGATTTACAGGCAGGGTTGAAACTGAAAAAATGAAATGAGCTGTCAAAAGAAATACCAAATTACAGATGAAAACACTTTTTCTATAATTTGCAAAATTACCTCATTTGGGCTCTTATGAAAACGTTTAAATATGCATTATATTAATATTATTATTATTAATAACCAATTGATTAAAAACTATAGGGCTCATTGTAGAGTTATTTAATCCAATATTCAGTAATTTTAACTAATTAATTACAGCTGGTTAGCTGATGCTCGACGATTATTAAAGCAAAACTATATTTGCCCACAAACAAGCAAATAAACAGACCATAATGCAATATCTGTAAGACCATCTCTTTGATCCAGGTTTTTCGTCACAAATTTTGACTCGACTCCGCTCCTCGAACGAGATCTAGTCAAATCAAGCTCATTTCGACTCGACCCAGGCTTACAAAAAATGACGCGAGCTTCAAGCTGGTTTAACAACACATGTAAGCGTAGTATATATGCCAAAATTCTAGTTAGTGAATATCTTTTTTTCATTTCGCATAATTATTTAAAAATTTCTTCTTACTCACTGTAAGTTATTTTCCGTCAAGAAAAGAGTACTTTTTCTATATTTCTTTATATATTTCGGGAGTTGAAAAGAAAAATTAAACAGAAAAAACAAATTGTTTATCGAAAAGAAAGTAATTAAAGATATTTATTTTCCAGACAGGCGGGAATTAGTAAAAAGCGACTACAATTTACATTTAAAAAAAAACCACAACTTATTCTCATAAGGTCCGGTGAGCACTTGATATATAATTTCTCCCTTTTTTATACTTTTTGAACAAGCCCATTGCAGCCCAAGTGAATTTGAAAATAACTGAAGATTTTCAAAAATAACCGACATATTTGTGGTGGGTTGATCCCAACTGTCTATGTGTGCGAATAAATCAGTGGTGGGTTGATCCCAACTGTCAATGTGTGCAAAAACCTAGTGGTGGACTTAGCCCAACTGTCTATGTGTGCGTGTTTCAGTTTGTAGGCAAAGCCGGATGACAGCCAAGGATTGGCTTCTAGGTAATTGATATTCTCTGCACTGGATAGCGTATCGAAATAAAAAAGTTGCTTCCATTTGAAGAATTGTTATATTATGAAGCTGACCACTTTTTTGTATTACAATATAACTGTATAACAAGTTATACAAAAAATCCACTATGAAAACGTCAAATCTCCATTCGTTGCTCCCCCCAAATCTGTTTGCTAAAATTGTTGTGGTTGTAATTTTATTTCATTCATAAATGGTTAAATGAAACGGAATTACAAAGGTAAAGAGTGTGACAAGGAGGTAAAACCATAAAAAAAACAGACTATATAATCATCTACATATTTACTATTACTTATTTAAACACCTTTCTAATAATATAATTCTAGCACTATTGAAAAATAATAGCACAAAAAAAATGTACACAATGAATAACTTCATGATAAAAAATAATAAATCAAACTTCAAAAAGTTTTTCCCTTTCATATCCTACGTTTGTTTCTATTTCTTCAGATTGACATCTTGGAAACAAGTATTTTTGTGTAAATTAGACGTCAAATTATGAAGCCGACCACCTAATTGTCATCTTCAAATGGAAGCAAAAAAACTGGTATACATTATAAGGAATACACTATTCAGTATATATAGAGATCAGTGGTTGTGTGTTTTGTACACTTCCAGGTATATTTTCTTTATTCGGCTCGATCTTTGGTTTGGAACATAGATAAACAATAATAAAGATGGGAATCCTCGGCTGTCAAACTGATTTGCCTACAAGCTCCGACCGTGGTGAATGTTAAAAAGTTGCACTAGTAACCCTTACCACACTAACACACTGCAACACAATGATTTTCACCACAAATCGTCTGTTTTTTTTTAATTTGTCAGTTATTTTAAAAATCTCATGATCCCCAATGGACATGTGCATAAAGTATAAAAGCAGATGAAGTGAATTTTTAAATGGTCATTTCCCTTTATATAATTTTATTTAAAAATTGCATTGGCTACTTAAATTCAATAAAAGACATATTGATAGTAATAAATAATTGAATAGATAAATGTATGTTAATTGAACCGAAGTGGGGGAAAATTTGTTTGGGAAATATGAAATTTCATAATACATATGTTAGCCTTTTCACACCGAACTCAAACCTAATCGAAACAAATAAATTTTTCACATACATATTTGTGTACTCCAGGTTTTAATAAAACACAAGAATTTCTAGTCTGAAAATTCAGATGAAAGAGATGGGAGATGCGTTATGCCAAATAAAAAAACGCAAAAATATTTAAATGGAAATTTAACTTTACTGTTTGTCTGATAAATGTTAAATAAATAAATTAAATAAAAATACCGATAAACTAAGGAATGGCATGAAACATTACGTCGATGTTCCAGAGATTCGAATGTTACCGTTAAAGTACTATCACCTATCATTTTTAAATCTCTTTTTTGGATACGATTCAAGAGACTTAGATGGGTTATGGGAGCACCAGCCCAAATATGAGAATTACATTCAAGTTTTGGGCGAATGTAGGCTTTGTAGATTGCAGCCAGAAAAAAAATAGTTAAGAAAAATAAGAAATAAAAGAATAGTTTTTCTGCAACCTGACACCAGAACTTTAATTTTTTTTTTTAAACTCCACTAAACTGTCAATTTCCAATTTATAAGTATTAAAGTTGATATCAGGTGGGTTTTATTATCTTCTGTCGGGATTCGGGATTCGGGATTGATCTGGATTTAATTTTAGTACAAAAAAGAAATAATTAGGAGTTTTCAAAATCGTTTTCGTAGCACGTGTTAAAAGTAAATCCAGCCCTCTTTTGCAGATAATAAAACAGCAATAGCTATTTTTAATTTTTTTTTTAAACTTCATGACATCTAAGCATTTGGTTTTGAGTGTTTAATAGGAGTATTGAATACTTATTACTGAAATTTTATTACATGCTATAAAAGAAATGAAATAGTTTTAACAAATACACTAACTTTTTTTAAGTTATAAGTTGAATAATTATTTTTTTTAAAATGATTACGAAACAATTTAATTAGATAAATTGATTCGAGAATGGTTTTAAGAAATGTTAGCATGATCTTCTTGCTGTTGTCTTATTTTTTAGTTATTTTTATTTTAAATAAATTTGGTCGTAAAATTCAAAAAAGTTAATTAAACAAAAATAAAGAGCATAACATTGCAAGTTGCAAGTTAGTAGTGCCGTTGATTTTCAATTTTTTTTTTTAAAGAAAGTTACTACTCTTATCTAAAAGCGGATAAATAATCCCCCCTTCCCATACGATTTTTTGTTTTAAAATCATTTCATAAATTATCCTGCATGAAATAGGGAACACCATGTATTTTGTTTTGTTTTGACATCTAATTGACAGACCGAGGTGAATAATTTTGACCACGGGACGTGTTCAACAAATAGAAACCCAACTAGGGCCAGGTTCACATTAGGTGTGTTTTTTCCTTGTGTGTTCTAATCCATCAATTTCTGTAGATTTACTGGGTTTTAATGATGATTTAGGTTTCATGTAAGTTATAAAAGTCAATTACATGCTTGAACCACCCTCAGTTAAACCACAAAATCAGTGAGCTAAAAGTGCGGAGCTATGGATCAAAACAATAACCCTGTTCAATTAATACGAACACATATTGTTAAATAAATAAATAGATAGATATAATAGATTAATTATAAAATACAAACCTAAAGCATTTTGGCTTACAGTAATGAGAAATAATAGAAATATGCTCGGGTGCCAAACTGAATTAAAATTATAAAATGGCTAGTAGCTCCTAGCGTGACCATGTTTACTAATACAATCAAAATAGAAATGAAGTAAAACAAACTAGAAGCTCTCCCAAGCCAACGCCAATAAGGAGTGACGATGAATTTTTGTTGTTGTTAAGTATTGTCTATGTTTTTGTCATATTTTGTACTATTGTGAATGATTCACAGCGAATCAATCGGTATTCGTGTTGGTTTTGGAGAGCCTTAATACTACGTTTTCGTTAGACCAAATGAGGAAATTTCGTTGAAAATTTTCAAATTTTATACGAAATCATCTCATTTTCCACACAAATTCAAATTTCGAAATGAGATAATTTCAACCAAACTTGCACAAAATTTTCTAGGAAATAAAGTCAAAACCTAACGAACACACCGAATTGGGCACATTTTGAATAGCTCTGAAAAGATTTTGAACGAAAATGTTAAAGCTGAATTAAAAAATTTACAACAAGAAGTGATTTACAGGCAGGGTTGAAACTCAAAAAATGAAATGAGCTGTCAAAAGAAATACCAAATTACAGATGAAAACACTTTTTCTATAATTTGCAAAATTACCTCATTTGGGCTCTTATGAAAACGTTTAAATATGCATTATATTAATATTATTATTATTAATAACCAATTGATTAAAAACTATAGGGCTCATTGTAGAGTTATTTAATCCAATATTCAGTAATTTTAACTAATTAATTACAGCTGGTTAGCTGATGCTCGACGATTATTAAAGCAAAACTATATTTGCCCACAAACAAGCAAATAAACAGACCATAATGCAATATCTGTAAGACCATCTCTTTGATCCAGGTTTTTCGTCACAAATTTTGACTCGACTCCGCTCCTCGAACGAGATCTAGTCAAATCAAGCTCATTTCGACTCGACCCAGGCTTACAAAAAATGACGCGAGCTTCAAGCTGGTTTAACAACACATGTAAGCGTAGTATATATGCCAAAATTCTAGTTAGTGAATATCTTTTTTTCATTTCGCATAATTATTTAAAAATTTCTTCTTACTCACTGTAAGTTATTTTCCGTCAAGAAAAGAGTACTTTTTCTATATTTCTTTATATATTTCGGGAGTTGAAAAGAAAAATTAAACAGAAAAAACAAATTGTTTATCGAAAAGAAAGTAATTAAAGATATTTATTTTCCAGACAGGCGGGAATTAGTAAAAAGCGACTACAATTTACATTTAAAAAAAAACCACAACTTATTCTCATAAGGTCCGGTGAGCACTTGATATATAATTTCTCCCTTTTTTATACTTTTTGAACAAGCCCATTGCAGCCCAAGTGAATTTGAAAATAACTGAAGATTTTCAAAAATAACCGACATATTTGTGGTGGGTTGATCCCAACTGTCTATGTGTGCGAATAAATCAGTAGTGGGTTGATCCCAACTGTCAATGTGTGCAAAAACCTAGTGGTGGACTTAGCCCAACTGTCTATGTGTGCGTGTTTCAGTTTGTAGGCAAAGCCGGATGACAGCCAAGGATTGGCTTCTAGGTAATTGATATTCTCTGCACTGGATAGCGTATCGAAATAAAAAAGTTGCTTCCATTTGAAGAATTGTTATATTATGAAGCTGACCACTTTTTTGTATTACAATATAACTGTATTACAAGTTATACAAAAAAATCCACTATGAAGACGTCAAATCTCCATTCGTTGCTCCCCCCAAATCTGTTTGCTAAAATTGTTGTGGTTGTAATTTTATTTCATTCATAAATGGTTAAATGAAACGGAATTACAAAGGTAAAGAGTGTGACAAGGAGGTAAAACCATAAAAAAAACAGACTATATAATCATCTACATATTTACTATTACTTATTTAAACACCTTTCTAATAATATAATTCTAGCACTATTGAAAAATAATAGCACAAAAAAATGTACACAATGAATAACTTCATGATAAAAAATAATAAATCAAACTTCAAAAAGTTTTTCCCTTTCATATCCTACGTTTGTTTCTATTTCTTCAGATTGACATCTTGGAAACAAGTATTTTTGTGTAAATTAGACGTCAAATTATGAAGCCGACCACCTAATTGTCATCTTCAAATGGAAGCAAAAAAACTGGTATACATTATAAGGAATACACTATTCAGTATATATAGAGATCAGTGGTTGTGTGTTTTGTACACTTCCAGGTATATTTTCTTTATTCGGCTCGATCTTTGGTTTGGAACATAGATAAACAATAATAAAGATGGGAATCCTCGGCTGTCAAACTGATTTGCCTACAAGCTCCGACCGTGGTGAATGTTAAAAAGTTGCACTAGTAACCCTTACCACACTAACACACTGCAACACAATGATTTTCACCACAAATCGTCTGTTTTTTTTTAATTTGTCAGTTATTTTAAAAATCTCATGATCCCCAATGGACATGTGCATAAAGTATAAAAGCAGATGAAGTGAATTTTTAAATGGTCATTTCCCTTTATATAATTTTATTTAAAAATTGCATTGGCTACTTAAATTCAATAAAAGACATATTGATAGTAATAAATAATTGAATAGATAAATGTATGTTAATTGAACCGAAGTGGGGGAAAATTTGTTTGGGAAATATGAAATTTCATAATACATATGTTAGCCTTTTCACACCGAACTCAAACCTAATCGAAACAAATAAATTTTTCACATACATATTTGTGTACTCCAGGTTTTAATAAAACACAAGAATTTCTAGTCTGAAAATTCAGATGAAAGAGATGGGAGATGCGTTATGCCAAATAAAAAAACGCAAAAATATTTAAATGGAAATTTAACTTTACTGTTTGTCTGATAAATGTTAAATAAATAAATTAAATAAAAATACCGATAAACTAAGGAATGGCATGAAACATTACGTCGATGTTCCAGAGATTCGAATGTTACCGTTAAAGTACTATCACCTATCATTTTTAAATCTCTTTTTTGGATACGATTCAAGAGACTTAGATGGGTTATGGGAGCACCAGCCCAAATATGAGAATTACATTCAAGTTTTGGGCGAATGTAGGCTTTGTAGATTGCAGCCAGAAAAAAAATAGTTAAGAAAAATAAGAAATAAAAGAATAGTTTTTCTGCAACCTGACACCAGAACTTTAATTTTTTTTTTTAAACTCCACTAAACTGTCAATTTCCAATTTATAAGTATTAAAGTTGATATCAGGTGGGTTTTATTATCTTCTGTCGGGATTCGGGATTCGGGATTGATCTGGATTTAATTTTAGTACAAAAAAGAAATAATTAGGAGTTTTCAAAATCGTTTTCGTAGCACGTGTTAAAAGTAAATCCAGCCCTCTTTTGCAGATAATAAAACAGCAATAGCTATTTTTAATTTTTTTTTTAAACTTCATGACATCTAAGCATTTGGTTTTGAGTGTTTAATAGGAGTATTGAATACTTATTACTGAAATTTTATTACATGCTATAAAAGAAATGAAATAGTTTTAACAAATACACTAACTTTTTTTAAGTTATAAGTTGAATAATTATTTTTTTTTAAAATGATTACGAAACAATTTAATTAGATAAATTGATTCGAGAATGGTTTTAAGAAATGTTAGCATGATCTTCTTGCTGTTGTCTTATTTTTTAGTTATTTTTATTTTAAATAAATTTGGTCGTAAAATTCAAAAAAGTTAATTAAACAAAAATAAAGAGCATAACATTGCAAGTTGCAAGTTAGTAGTGCCGTTGATTTTCAATTTTTTTTTTTAAAGAAAGTTACTACTCTTATCTAAAAGCGGATAAATAATCCCCCCTTCCCATACGATTTTTTGTTTTAAAATCATTTCATAAATTATCCTGCATGAAATAGGGAACACCATGTATTTTGTTTTGTTTTGACATCTAATTGACAGACCGAGGTGAATAATTTTGACCACGGGACGTGTTCAACAAATAGAAACCCAACTAGGGCCAGGTTCACATTAGGTGTGTTTTTTCCTTGTGTGTTCTAATCCATCAATTTCTGTAGATTTACTGGGTTTTAATGATGATTTAGGTTTCATGTAAGTTATAAAAGTCAATTACATGCTTGAACCACCCTCAGTTAAACCACAAAATCAGTGAGCTAAAAGTGCGGAGCTATGGATCAAAACAATAACCCTGTTCAATTAATACGAACACATATTGTTAAATAAATAAATAGATAGATATAATAGATTAATTATAAAATACAAACCTAAAGCATTTTGGCTTACAGTAATGAGAAATAATAGAAATATGCTCGGGTGCCAAACTGAATTAAAATTATAAAATGGCTAGTAGCTCCTAGCGTGACCATGTTTACTAATACAATCAAAATAGAAATGAAGTAAAACAAACTAGAAGCTCTCCCAAGCCAACGCCAATAAGGAGTGACGATGAATTTTTGTTGTTGTTAAGTATTGTCTATGTTTTTGTCATATTTTGTACTATTGTGAATGATTCACAGCGAATCAATCGGTATTCGTGTTGGTTTTGGAGAGCCTTAATACTACGTTTTCGTTAGACCAAATGAGGAAATTTCGTTGAAAATTTTCAAATTTTATACGAAATCATCTCATTTTCCACACAAATTCAAATTTCGAAATGAGATAATTTCAACCAAACTTGCACAAAATTTTCTAGGAAATAAAGTCAAAACCTAACGAACACACCGAATTGGGCACATTTTGAATAGCTCTGAAAAGATTTTGAACGAAAATGTTAAAGCTGAATTAAAAAATTTACAACAAGAAGTGATTTACAGGCAGGGTTGAAACTCAAAAAATGAAATGAGCTGTCAAAAGAAATACCAAATTACAGATGAAAACACTTTTTCTATAATTTGCAAAATTACCTCATTTGGGCTCTTATGAAAACGTTTAAATATGCATTATATTAATATTATTATTATTAATAACCAATTGATTAAAAACTATAGGGCTCATTGTAGAGTTATTTAATCCAATATTCAGTAATTTTAACTAATTAATTACAGCTGGTTAGCTGATGCTCGACGATTATTAAAGCAAAACTATATTTGCCCACAAACAAGCAAATAAACAGACCATAATGCAATATCTGTAAGACCATCTCTTTGATCCAGGTTTTTCGTCACAAATTTTGACTCGACTCCGCTCCTCGAACGAGATCTAGTCAAATCAAGCTCATTTCGACTCGACCCAGGCTTACAAAAAATGACGCGAGCTTCAAGCTGGTTTAACAACACATGTAAGCGTAGTATATATGCCAAAATTCTAGTTAGTGAATATCTTTTTTTCATTTCGCATAATTATTTAAAAATTTCTTCTTACTCACTGTAAGTTATTTTCCGTCAAGAAAAGAGTACTTTTTCTATATTTCTTTATATATTTCGGGAGTTGAAAAGAAAAATTAAACAGAAAAAACAAATTGTTTATCGAAAAGAAAGTAATTAAAGATATTTATTTTCCAGACAGGCGGGAATTAGTAAAAAGCGACTACAATTTACATTTAAAAAAAAACCACAACTTATTCTCATAAGGTCCGGTGAGCACTTGATATATAATTTCTCCCTTTTTTATACTTTTTGAACAAGCCCATTGCAGCCCAAGTGAATTTGAAAATAACTGAAGATTTTCAAAAATAACCGACATATTTGTGGTGGGTTGATCCCAACTGTCTATGTGTGCGAATAAATCAGTAGTGGGTTGATCCCAACTGTCAATGTGTGCAAAAACCTAGTGGTGGACTTAGCCCAACTGTCTATGTGTGCGTGTTTCAGTTTGTAGGCAAAGCCGGATGACAGCCAAGGATTGGCTTCTAGGTAATTGATATTCTCTGCACTGGATAGCGTATCGAAATAAAAAAGTTGCTTCCATTTGAAGAATTGTTATATTATGAAGCTGACCACTTTTTTGTATTACAATATAACTGTATAACAAGTTATACAAAAAAATCCACTATGAAGACGTCAAATCTCCATTCGTTGCTCCCCCCAAATCTGTTTGCTAAAATTGTTGTGGTTGTAATTTTATTTCATTCATAAATGGTTAAATGAAACGGAATTACAAAGGTAAAGAGTGTGACAAGGAGGTAAAACCATAAAAAAAACAGACTATATAATCATCTACATATTTACTATTACTTATTTAAACACCTTTCTAATAATATAATTCTAGCACTATTGAAAAATAATAGCACAAAAAAATGTACACAATGAATAACTTCATGATAAAAAATAATAAATCAAACTTCAAAAAGTTTTTCCCTTTCATATCCTACGTTTGTTTCTATTTCTTCAGATTGACATCTTGGAAACAAGTATTTTTGTGTAAATTAGACGTCAAATTATGAAGCCGACCACCTAATTGTCATCTTCAAATGGAAGCAAAAAAACTGGTATACATTATAAGGAATACACTATTCAGTATATATAGAGATCAGTGGTTGTGTGTTTTGTACACTTCCAGGTATATTTTCTTTATTCGGCTCGATCTTTGGTTTGGAACATAGATAAACAATAATAAAGATGGGAATCCTCGGCTGTCAAACTGATTTGCCTACAAGCTCCGACCGTGGTGAATGTTAAAAAGTTGCACTAGTAACCCTTACCACACTAACACACTGCAACACAATGATTTTCACCACAAATCGTCTGTTTTTTTTTAATTTGTCAGTTATTTTAAAAATCTCATGATCCCCAATGGACATGTGCATAAAGTATAAAAGCAGATGAAGTGAATTTTTAAATGGTCATTTCCCTTTATATAATTTTATTTAAAAATTGCATTGGCTACTTAAATTCAATAAAAGACATATTGATAGTAATAAATAATTGAATAGATAAATGTATGTTAATTGAACCGAAGTAGGGGAAAATTTGTTTGGGAAATATGAAATTTCATAATACATATGTTAGCCTTTTCACACCGAACTCAAACCTAATCGAAACAAATAAATTTTTCACATACATATTTGTGTACTCCAGGTTTTAATAAAACACAAGAATTTCTAGTCTGAAAATTCAGATGAAAGAGATGGGAGATGCGTTATGCCAAATAAAAAAACGCAAAAATATTTAAATGGAAATTTAACTTTACTGTTTGTCTGATAAATGTTAAATAAATAAATTAAATAAAAATACCGATAAACTAAGGAATGGCATGAAACATTACGTCGATGTTCCAGAGATTCGAATGTTACCGTTAAAGTACTATCACCTATCATTTTTAAATCTCTTTTTTGGATACGATTCAAGAGACTTAGATGGGTTATGGGAGCACCAGCCCAAATATGAGAATTACATTCAAGTTTTGGGCGAATGTAGGCTTTGTAGATTGCAGCCAGAAAAAAAATAGTTAAGAAAAATAAGAAATAAAAGAATAGTTTTTCTGCAACCTGACACCAGAACTTTAATTTTTTTTTTTAAACTCCACTAAACTGTCAATTTCCAATTTATAAGTATTAAAGTTGATATCAGGTGGGTTTTATTATCTTCTGTCGGGATTCGGGATTGATCTGGATTTAATTTTAGTACAAAAAAGAAATAATTAGGAGTTTTCAAAATCGTTTTCGTAGCACGTGTTAAAAGTAAATCCAGCCCTCTTTTGCAGATAATAAAACAGCAATAGCTATTTTTAATTTTTTTTTTTTTAAACTTCATGACATCTAAGCATTTGGTTTTGAGTGTTTAATAGGAGTATTGAATACTTATTACTGAAATTTTATTACATGCTATAAAAGAAATGAAATAGTTTAAACAAATACACTAACTTTTTTTAAGTTTTAAGTTGAATAATTATTTTTTTTTAAAATGATTACGAAACAATTTAATTAGATAAATTGATTCGAGAATGGTTTTAAGAAATGTTAGCATGATCTTCTTGCTGTTGTCTTATTTTTTAGTTATTTTTATTTTAAATAAATTTGGTCGTAAAATTAAAAAAAGTTAATTAAACAAAAATAAAGAGCATAACATTGCAAGTTGCAAGTTAGTAGTGCCGTTGATTTTCAATTTTTTTTTTTAAAGAAAGTTACTACTCTTATCTAAAAGCGGATAAATAATCCCCCCTTCCCATACGATTTTTTGTTTTAATATCATTTCATAAATTATCCTGCATGAAATAGGGAACACCATGTATTTTGTTTTGTTTTGACATCTAATTGACAGACCGAGGTGAATAATTTTGACCACGGGACGTGTTCAACAAATAGAAACCCAACTAGGGCCAGGTTCACATTAGGTGTGTTTTTTCCTTGGGTGTTCTAATCCATCAATTTCTGTAGATTTACTGGGTTTTAATGATGATTTAGGTTTCATGTAAGTTATAAAAGTCAATTACATGCTTGAACCACCCTCAGTTAAACCACAAAATCAGTGAGCTAAAAGTGCGGAGCTATGGATCAAAACAATAACCCTGTTCAATTAATACGAACACATATTGTTAAATAAATAAATAGATAGATATAATAGATTAATTATAAAATACAAACCTAAAGCATTTTGGCTTACAGTAATGAGAAATAATAGAAATATGCTCGGGTGCCAAACTGAATTAAAATTATAAAATGGCTAGTAGCTCCTAGCGTGACCATGTTTACTAATACAATCAAAATAGAAATGAAGTAAAACAAACTAGAAGCTCTCCCAAGCCAACGCCAATAAGGAGTGACGATGAATTTTTGTTGTTGTTAAGTATTGTCTATGTTTTTGTCATATTTTGTACTATTGTGAATGATTCACAGCGAATCAATCGGTATTCGTGTTGGTTTTGGAGAGCCTTAATACTACGTTTTCGTTAGACCAAATGAGGAAATTTCGTTGAAAATTTTCAAATTTTATACGAAATCATCTCATTTTCCACACAAATTCAAATTTCGAAATGAGATAATTTCAACCAAACTTGCACAAAATTTTCTAGGAAATAAAGTCAAAACCTAACGAACACACCGAATTGGGCACATTTTGAATAGCTCTGAAAAGATTTTGAACGAAAATGTTAAAGCTGAATTAAAAAATTTACAACAAGAAGTGATTTACAGGCAGGGTTGAAACTGAAAAAATGAAATGAGCTGTCAAAAGAAATACCAAATTACAGATGAAAACACTTTTTCTATAATTTGCAAAATTACCTCATTTGGGCTCTTATGAAAACGTTTAAATATGCATTATATTAATATTATTATTATTAATAACCAATTGATTAAAAACTATAGGGCTCATTGTAGAGTTATTTAATCCAATATTCAGTAATTTTAACTAATTAATTACAGCTGGTTAGCTGATGCTCGACGATTATTAAAGCAAAACTATATTTGCCCACAAACAAGCAAATAAACAGACCATAATGCAATATCTGTAAGACCATCTCTTTGATCCAGGTTTTTCGTCACAAATTTTGACTCGACTCCGCTCCTCGAACGAGATCTAGTCAAATCAAGCTCATTTCGACTCGACCCAGGCTTACAAAAAATGACGCGAGCTTCAAGCTGGTTTAACAACACATGTAAGCGTAGTATATATGCCAAAATTCTAGTTAGTGAATATCTTTTTTTCATTTCGCATAATTATTTAAAAATTTCTTCTTACTCACTGTAAGTTATTTTCCGTCAAGAAAAGAGTACTTTTTCTATATTTCTTTATATATTTCGGGAGTTGAAAAGAAAAATTAAACAGAAAAAACAAATTGTTTATCGAAAAGAAAGTAATTAAAGATATTTATTTTCCAGACAGGCGGGAATTAGTAAAAAGCGACTACAATTTACATTTAAAAAAAAACCACAACTTATTCTCATAAGGTCCGGTGAGCACTTGATATATAATTTCTCCCTTTTTTATACTTTTTGAACAAGCCCATTGCAGCCCAAGTGAATTTGAAAATAACTGAAGATTTTCAAAAATAACCGACATATTTGTGGTGGGTTGATCCCAACTGTCTATGTGTGCGAATAAATCAGTAGTGGGTTGATCCCAACTGTCAATGTGTGCAAAAACCTAGTGGTGGACTTAGCCCAACTGTCTATGTGTGCGTGTTTCAGTTTGTAGGCAAAGCCGGATGACAGCCAAGGATTGGCTTCTAGGTAATTGATATTCTCTGCACTGGATAGCGTATCGAAATAAAAAAGTTGCTTCCATTTGAAGAATTGTTATATTATGAAGCTGACCACTTTTTTGTATTACAATATAACTGTATAACAAGTTATACAAAAAAATCCACTATGAAGACGTCAAATCTCCATTCGTTGCTCCCCCCAAATCTGTTTGCTAAAATTGTTGTGGTTGTAATTTTATTTCATTCATAAATGGTTAAATGAAACGGAATTACAAAGGTAAAGAGTGTGACAAGGAGGTAAAACCATAAAAAAAACAGACTATATAATCATCTACATATTTACTATTACTTATTTAAACACCTTTCTAATAATATAATTCTAGCACTATTGAAAAATAATAGCACAAAAAAAATGTACACAATGAATAACTTCATGATAAAAAATAATAAATCAAACTTCAAAAAGTTTTTCCCTTTCATATCCTACGTTTGTTTCTATTTCTTCAGATTGACATCTTGGAAACAAGTATTTTTGTGTAAATTAGACGTCAAATTATGAAGCCGACCACCTAATTGTCATCTTCAAATGGAAGCAAAAAAACTGGTATACATTATAAGGAATACACTATTCAGTATATATAGAGATCAGTGGTTGTGTGTTTTGTACACTTCCAGGTATATTTTCTTTATTCGGCTCGATCTTTGGTTTGGAACATAGATAAACAATAATAAAGATGGGAATCCTCGGCTGTCAAACTGATTTGCCTACAAGCTCCGACCGTGGTGAATGTTAAAAAGTTGCACTAGTAACCCTTACCACACTAACACACTGCAACACAATGATTTTCACCACAAATCGTCTGTTTTTTTTTAATTTGTCAGTTATTTTAAAAATCTCATGATCCCCAATGGACATGTGCATAAAGTATAAAAGCAGATGAAGTGAATTTTTAAATGGTCATTTCCCTTTATATAATTTTATTTAAAAATTGCATTGGCTACTTAAATTCAATAAAAGACATATTGATAGTAATAAATAATTGAATAGATAAATGTATGTTAATTGAACCGAAGTGGGGGAAAATTTGTTTGGGAAATATGAAATTTCATAATACATATGTTAGCCTTTTCACACCGAACTCAAACCTAATCGAAACAAATAAATTTTTCACATACATATTTGTGTACTCCAGGTTTTAATAAAACACAAGTTTTATATAAAACAGTCATCTGAAAATTCAGATGACTTTTGCTTACGTTTTGGTTACGTTTGTTCTAAATTTTCAGATGAGAATTTCTAGTCTGAAAATTCAGATGAAAGAGATGGGAGATGCGTTATGCCAAATAAAAAAACGCAAAAATATTTAAATGGAAATTTAACTTTACTGTTTGTCTGATAAATGTTAAATAAATAAATTAAATAAAAATACCGATAAACTAAGGAATGACATGAAACATTACGTCGATGTTCCAGAGATTCGAATGTTACCGTTAAAGTACTATCACCTATCATTTTTAAATCTCTTTTTTGGATACGATTCAAGAGACTTAGATGGGTTATGGGAGCACCAGCCCAAATATGAGAATTACATTCAAGTTTTGGGCGAATGTAGGCTTTGTAGATTGCAGCCAGACCGAATAATGAAGTTTAAGAAATAGAATAAATTTCGGAACAGTCAAAACTTTGTTTGTTTTTCAGAATTCTCCTCATTTTTGAATATCTGCACAGTTTCACAAATGTATTTACCTTGATAAAATTATTCGATGGGGGTATATCTCTATTACAATGAAAGACACCACATGTACCTATGCCTACCTAGCCTACTTATAAAATTCTGTCCAACTACAACCCTGAACTAAAATATAATTTGTTTCAAAGTCGTATGTGGATTTTAAAAATACTTATTTAATTTGTGAACAAAATTTTAGTTATTTTTTTCAGTTAAAGTTCTACTTTGAGGTGCGAGTATATTTTGATCAAAAAAACTGAAGAAATCTTACTCTAAACACACAAAAAATTAATCAATTTTTTGTTTTCGGCATATCTCAAATTCATATGATTATCACATACGACTTTGTATTTCTCAGCTGACGATATGTATTAGGGTGGCGCTTATTTTTGAAATTCAAAAATTTTAAAAATAAGCACCACCTTAATGTGTATACATATACCTACATATCTTTCTTTTTATTGATGGAAAAAAGCGAAATATAAAGATTAGCATTATTGAAAAATGAGCTTTAAAAAAAAAGGAAAATAAGATTCAGTGTTATAATTTTGAAATTAAAAATTATATTTCATAAAAGTTGAGGGAAATTTACAGGAATACGTTTGACTCACTCGTGTATTTTATTACAATTTATTTTTTGATGGCGTTCTGTCCTTGGTTAGTATATACTAGAGTCCCTTAATACACCTGTAGTTAAATACACGTCTTACCCGTGTAATTAATTATCTGTGCATGGACCCGTGTCCTTATATTTACACGTGTATTTGTAATTACCCATGTATTTAGCAATACACGTGTAATTATTATGAAATCGTTTTTACAAATTTTCTAAAACACGTTGAAAAAATGTACAGTTATTGTTTGAATAGATAGATAGATAGATAGATAGATAGATTCTTTATTTTTTCATCATAAAGTTTAACAATTTGTATACTTAAGAATAAGGACATGGCAATACTGCCGTCTGCCTGAGATGACATTTCATAATATGATTTAAAAATAAAAGAAATAATAAAAAGCAAAAATTTTAAAATATATAAAAAAAAAATTTAACAAAAGATATGAAGAAATATTTTTATATAAAACAATGATATCAATTTTAACGTGATTTGAAACACAAAATATTACACAATTTGGCTAACTCGATTAGCTGTTTATAAAATTTTTTATCAATTTTAACGTGATTTGAAATACAAAATATTACACAATTTGGTTAATTTGATTAGCTGTTTATACAGTTTTTTATCAATTTTAACGTGATTTGAAACACAAAATAATACACAATTTGGTTATGATTAGCTATTTATAAAATATTATCAATTTTAACGTGATTTGAAACACAAAAGAAATATTATCACATTTTGTATGATCAGCAACAAAACAATAAATATTTAAGTATAATATAATCGACTAAGTTTAATATGTGAAACTGTTACGGTAAGAAAGAGCATGTTGGCAATATTTAAAGAGGCTGAGCCAGCCCATTGCTCCATTTAAAATTTCAAAAAGTTTTTCCAAAGATATAAAACTTTCCCGAAAATGCAACCGACGAATTTCTTGTAGAATAGGACAAGCAGCAACGAAATGGTAAATATCTTCATTCACTCTTCCGTTACATAGATCACATAGCTGGGGCAAGTCTGATCGATGAGGTACAAAGTTTAAATTTAAAATTTCAACTCTTGCTCTAAAAATAATACTTATAACCGAGGCTGAAAATTCATTACTAAAGTAAGAGACCTCCGAGGGCAGTTGGTGGTTTAAATTACTATAAATAGCTCTTGAAGTAGATGAAGATGCTCTGGAAAGATTATCCAGAAACATTTTGTGATCCACCTTAGCAATCACATCATCAAACTGAGCCTGCCAATCGGTCACATTAGTTTCTGTTAAGTTTAAACTTGTTTCGTAAGATAAAGTTCGTTCCAGTCTTTAAACGGGGAAGCATTCACTCGAAGTAATTTTCTTAAAATGATTTGGTGAAGAAAAGTTTCACTTCTTTTAATCACTCTAGTGATATAGCTTGCACTTGCCTTCAAATTTTGTATATATATAGGGACTATACCTGACTCTACATATATGGCGTAGTTGGGTGTTGAGTTAGGCAAACGAAATATTTTCTTAAAAAAGTTCCTTTGTACAGTTTCAAAAGCTTCGAAGTGTGTGTATCCAAAGACTTGAACGCCATATGCCATGCATGCATTTATTGTCGCGTTGAACTTGGACGTTAAATCAACATTTTGGTTCGAAAAAAGCTTTGGCCACAGTATATTAAGTGCCAATTTAGCTTCGTTGCTTTTTTCTTTGGAGTGCTTTAAGAAGCTTAAATTGTATGTCAAGAGGACACCCAAATATTTAAACTCCTATACAACCTCAATGTGCGTATTGTTTAGAGACCATTTTTCTTCCGCTCGCCTTCTTGATTGTCTCTTTTCAAATATAACAATCTTAGTTTTTTGGGTATTAATTTGCAAGCCCCAAGACTCGCAAAATGAACTTAGACGGTTTATTTGCATTTGTAGCGTGAAAGGATTATCAGCAAGCATAACTAGATCGTCTGCGTACAACAAGACTTTGATTATGATGTTGGCAAAATTAACTCCACCCGGAAGAAGCTCGCAGACATCATCTATGAACAGGGAAAATAATAATGGACTGAGGATACAACCTTGAGGAACACCTGTAGTTGTTTCAAATCGATTTGAAAATGTGATACCGTCCCATACCCTTGCATTTGTTGACGAAATAAAACTTGCATACACTTGGAGAAACTTTCTTGACAAACCAATACAAGAGAGTTTGTATATTAAAGCTTGTCTATTGACTTTATCAAATGCAGCTTTAAAATCAACAAAGCAAGTGTATAGTTTCTTTTTTCTATCTATAAATTGTTGAGCAATGCTTGAAATAGCAAAGATATGATCCATGGTTGAAAAACCTGGGTGGACACCGGCTTGAAAGATGCTCAAAAGATTATTATCCTTAATCCATTTTGTGAGCCTTTCATATAGGATTGCAGTAAAAGTTTTTCTTATTGAATTTAAAATTGAAATACCCCTATAATTTTCCGCAGCGTTAGCATCACCTTTTTTAAAAATGGCAAAAATTACTGATTCGTTGAAACTGTTGGGGACACATCCATTATTGTACAATTTGTTATAGAACGACACGAGGTAGTTTTTAAAATCAATAGTGCTGTTTTTATAAAACTCGACTGGTATGCCGTCTAGGCCAGGAGCCTTGCTGTTTTTCATTTTTTGGAGCGTTACTTCCAATTCCGGCAATGAGAACTCTGAATCCAGCTCGTTGACTCTAGTATCAAGTAAGCCGTAATCAAAGGAATGAAGCTAAGAGTAGAGTTTTAAAATGAGCTGCTAACGTCTCAGCTTCTAAAGAGAACTTCATACCCTGATTGCGCCCACCAAGTTCGCGCATTGTCTCCCAAAATATCTTTGAGTTTGTGCAGTTTTCCAATTTCTTAGCCACGTTTTTTAAATAGGTGATTTTCTTAACTGAGCACATTTTTTTAAAATCATTATTAACGCGAAGATAGATGTTTTTGAAAAATTGAGAATTGGTCGTTCTAAATAGTTTTAAGTAAACAAACGAAAGTTTACGGAGATTTCTGCAATCCTTATCAAACCATACATTTTTAGCTACAAAAGTGTGTGTACTCTTCAACGCAAAAGGGGCTGCGGTCTTTATAACCCGTTCTTTTACACACCACTTCAGAGGAGACTGCGGATTGTTGAGGCAGAGATAGTAAGTGCCGGGAAAGGAGGCTTCTATAGAGGGTTGCATTGTTCTCCGACCACTTCAGCTTATTAAAACTAGAAGGTGTAGCTTGCTGGCTTAACTCCGTTAGCTGAATTTTAATTACAATTGGAAAATGACCCGAATAGTTGACTAATGCAACTTCAAAGTCATCGATAATGTTCAGCCAGTCCCCTGAAATCGCAGCAAAGTCAATCACGGATTGTCCCTGCCCGCTAACAAAAGTGAATTCGCTACATGCATCACTATTAGAAGACCCATTTAAAACAAAAAGACCGAAAACTTCAAAAAATTCTGTTAAACTCCGCCCGTTGCAGTTATAAATTTTATCTACATCTACCCTCGGCCAGTGCAACTCCAGCTCGTAAAATATTAGAGGAATAGTTTTGATATTCACCAATCCTAGCATTTAAATCACCGACGATTAACACACTGTCAAGAGAAGTGTTATTCATAAATTCCACTAGTTTATCGAAATCGCTTAGCCAATCATTGCAATTTAAATAAATAGGAATAATATAATAGTTTAGGTTGTTGCTAACCATATGAAAAATAATTTTAGATTCAATAATTTTAAAATTAATAAGATTACCCCATAAAGATTTTTTTATTCCATATAAAATACCCCCACTGGCTTTTCCATGCAAATTTGATCTTATCGCGGGTGTAAACATTACTTTAAAGTCTTTGAATTATTTTAGAAATTCATTTTGATTTTTTTCTTCAATAAAAGTTTCTATAAGAATTATAACATCAAATTGTTGTAAATATTTAAAAAAAATCGGAATGTAAAAGCTTACTTATATTATATTATATTATACGAACATATATTTAATTTTTGAAAAATAATTGTGTTATGGCAGACGACAGAATTTACCTATTGTGTTTTATCCCTAACATGGTGTGAACTCCGAATTCCAGATGGCGCTCGATGCGGTTGGTGGTCAAAAGCGGAAGAAGAGTTTGGAACCACGGTTAACTTCGCTCCCTCGCTGCAGCCAAAGTAATCGTTACAACTGTCACCAAATAGTTCACTAATGAGTGGCATGTTCGCTGCTGATTTGACAACTAAGCCTCGTGAAATTTGGTAAACAAAAAGTTGATTGTTGATTTGCAATTTGTTGTCTCCTTTAACGAAAATTCTGGCGTTTGGATTTATTTGCAGCAGTTTGTTTTTTGTTTCCATTATTGTTTTTCTTTTTTTCCCTGACAAAAGTGATTGCTCGTGAAATATACTTATTCCGGAGCCTTTGAGCGTGTGCGCGGCAGTAATAAGTTTATCGGTGATCGCCGCTGTTGGAAGTTCTATGATGACAGTTCCTCTTTCAGTGTTTTTGTTGCGTATTTGTCTGGTGCTCTTAAATTGGATTTCTTCGTCTTCATTTAACTTCAGAAGCCCCTTGCAAGTCTGTTTATTGAGTTTCAAGCAAATCGCATCTTTCAGTCATTACAATGAGTTTTTTGCTGAGTTGGGTGTTAAGTGTCTTCAAAGAGAGTATCTCGTTCAAGAGCACCAACAAGTCATTTTTTGTGACTAGATCTTTAAGCTTTTCTTCGAGACTCTCATTTAAGATAACTTTTAGAGCAGCAACTGATAATTCACCTATTCCCATATTTGGTGCCTTTGGATGAGAAATCTTTTTGTTGGTAGTGTTTTGTTCAGGTGAAATTTCGACCAAGTATCGCTTGCGGTTCATCAGCAAAACGTTGTACCGCAATTTGATTTCGATGCAACACGGAGAAAACTTTTTTTCTTTTCCTTTTTAAGCCTATTCACTTGAATAAATTTAACTTACAATTTGTGGTGTTAGTTCAAAGTGATTAAATGAGTGTTTTTGCGTGGTTTTTCTAAGGAAGTTACTTAGATTTTTTAATTTAATTTAAAAAAAATACGAGAGCTTCGAAACTTTTAGCAGTTCCACTTTGACAATTGAAACGTCACTCGTTTTGAGTGTTTGAATAGTTACAAGCTAATTATTTATGACAGGAACCTCTTCTAGTCCATTCAAATAACACACTTTATTTATATTTATTTGGTTTTTCTTAAACCTTATGATAAATCTTTAAAATTGGTTTAAGAAACATCCGCCGTTGTCGATGTCATCTTCAGACCAGAACTGAAAATCAATTCTCATTATATTCAAATGTTTTTTAGATACAAATGTATTTTTATTTACACGTGTATTTAAAAAGTACACGGGTATACAGGTATCAATTCCTTAAAATACGTGTACCGGTTTAACGCATGTCTTCCGCCTGAAATCGAGGGCTCTAATATTAACATTTATTATACTAAGGCATTCGGTACCGATGTTTTAACTTGTGTTACGTAGGATTTTTTTTCTTATTTAGTTTCAACCTACCTACCTACATACATACATATATACGTAGGTATGTACAAAGGTAATATTTTATTTAAGACAAATTATAGTTAATTAAGATACAAAGGTAAGTAAATACCTACTAACATTTACATTTTTTAATAATTGGATATAAAGAAAATTAAAAAAGAAAATTCTTCTGTTAAGTGGAGTGACCGAATTTATAATGCAATGGAGTTGAGCTCATTTGAACTTTTAACTTGAATTATTTACATTTTGTATTTGATTACCTTTTAAGAATTTTTTTTGATTGGTTCTTATGTTTCCTTTGGCCATAATTCAAGGGCCTGTACTATTTCGGGGGCATTATTTGAACCTATGCACTATGCAGTTACGTTGTTTAAATTTCACAAATGGATTTTCCAAAAAACAAAACACAGCAGTAAAAGAAAGAAATGAATCTCAAATTGCAACGAGAATGAAAAGTTATACCTATATGTTTTCCTTGTCTATGTAAAACAAAAAGAAACAGAAATAAATGAAGCGCATTTGCCATATTATATCTAAATAAATGCACACCTTCCTTTACATCCCACTCCAACCCTTCTTCTATCCATGACAGGTGCCATCGACGAAACAAAAAAAGTGATCGATTGTCTCCTCCAACTAACAATATTTTGGCGCCATCCACTTGACATTTTTATTCATTGCCTTCCGCGTATTCCCCTTACAATGAAAAGCAACCCCGCATTCAACCATAAAAAAATAATGTTAATTAGATACATACATCCATTACCTACCTACCCACGCAAAATTAAATCAAATCAATTCTTTAGCAAAAACACGAAATATTTCAATCACGGCGTTGCACTATTTCATTACCTACCTATTGGAAAAAAAACAATACAAAATTTCTTGTACTTATCGCAAAAGAAGCAAAAAAACTTCCAAGAGGAGTTAAAAAAGTATAGTTTATAAACATACTCGTATATGTATCTACATATGAAAATACTAGACTAGAAAATATTTTTGTATGCGTATTTTCTAATCTTCTACGAAATGCAAGATGACAGATCAGAAACGAAGGATAAAAACTATTAATATGAACACAAAAACAAAACAAGACAAAAAATATGTCAGAGCGGATGAGCGGTGAAATTCCTTCCCGAAAGAGAAAGACAATCGGGAACGGGTACTTCTTTGTGTGCGTGTGCAAGGAAATTGTTTGTTAAAAAATGCAAAGGAGATGTGTTTTCTAAAAAATAGATTTAATACACAATGAGGAAAAAAACTTTTTTGTTTTTCAAATTTAATAACCAGAGTACCAATAAAAAATAAAAAAAATATTTGAGAATTGTATTACTACAGCCGTTCCCTTACAATAGCATTACAAATACTGTCATATTGAATTGCATTCTAAAATATTGTAACGACTGTCACTGACTCTGGAATGAACTATAACCGCTCTCGAATAAAAGAAACACCGAATTTCGGATTACACGGGACACAAACCAACCTACGGAGAGTTTTGGTGAGCTTTCGAGCTTCCAATACTAAACGTCAAATTGAAAGCTCTGGAAGCAAATACTAGAACCTTCCAGCTTTTTCAGGAACCTTGTGAAAAGTATAAAAGCGCATGTCTGACCGGCAGAGGACGCAGTTTATTTTTAATCGTGGATGAGTAAAGTTGGTTGTAATAAATTAATCAATTAATTTCAGTGGTGAACAGTAAATTGTTTTGTGGTTGTAAAAGTAAAGTGTTTTATTTTGTAAAGTAAATAAGCGGAGAATTGAAATAAAGTGAATTAAGTTTTATTAATGAATCGGAGAAAATATTACAATATGTTTTGGGATATTTTTTTTTTAAAGGCAAAGCTACAATTAGGACACATCACTCTTTATTTAAAAAAATATTTCCCAAAATTAAAAAATATAACTCTCAATTTCCCAGGGCAACGTACAAATTTTTTTCAAAAAAATGTTTTTTTACTTTTGGTATTAATTGAAAATGAACCGTGCGATTCAGAGGCCGATGCACTACACACCGCGCCACTGAGACCACATGATAAGCTCAATCCCAATGCAGGTTTCGTTGTTTATCAATTGCAACAGCGGCTAGTATTTTTACTTACACACACAATCTTGTTATTGTTCAGTCGTTCCTTCTTTCCCAATCACCGATTCGTATGCCAACAAATCGTTGGTTCATACAAGGGGGGGGGGGGGCATAAATTGAAAGAGTTGACGCTAGTTAAGAATTAATCACCCCTATTACCGATGTCGTATACGACTGTAAAATATGCGACGCGACACAATCTGCATTCCATTTGTCGTTTTCAACTTTTGTCCCTCGTTTTGATGTCGTTTGTAAACGTCAAATGTCGTGAACGTTTTCATTCTGCATTCTGTAAGGCGAAATGAAACGACGAATATAAAAAAAACGACGGTAGCTCTCGTTCAAAAATTTGTTAACGACAAAGAAATGTAAGGCCACAAAACGGTTAGTATTCTTATTACATAATTTATTTTATGAAATTTATTGTAGTTTTATCTGTCCTAAACAAAACCATTAAATACTTGCTAACATTTTCTGTTGAAATAAACAAATCAAAGCCAGTTTCAGGCGCTTGTTGAGCTGGTGGAGAAAAATGACCAATTGGCAAGGGGATCTGTGAAAGGTGTACAGAAAGTTGAACTAAAAATGGAAGGCTATAGAAACCGTTTCTGTTTTTTTGGGAGTGTGCCATCTGTACATCCAATGACGTCGGGCAACCCCATTCCGTTGAAAAAGCTATGTTTTGCTTCAGATTTTCCATCGTCTGTCATTCGAAATCATATGCATTTTAGGTAGACATGAGCTTGAATAGCATTAATAATTTCTTTAAAAAACTTGCTGATTGTTGGTTAAGATAATCATTTTGAAATCGTTGCCAGCGCCATGTTGGTAACTTCCCTCAACTAGAATTCTTAAGGTGACTGCGAGCATCAATATTACTGGAATCAATGATGAACGTTGCCGAATAGTTATTTTGTCACTTATTTCATCTAACACATTTTTCAAAGCTTCCTTTGTTCATCAAAAGTATTAGTTGAATCTGTTAAAGGGTACAAAAGTTCCATTTAATAGTTAACGTTGAATTAAAAATATGAACTCACTTTGAATCAGGCAAATCAAGTGGATTTGAGTGTTGTCTTATGTGGTTTCTTTTATAATTAAGTGTGCATTTTCAAAACTGCGCTTCCCACTTCTTTATTCTTGTCACTATCGCACATTGTGTTATAAAACATTTCTAAACTGATCATTTTGATTTATTATTTAATTGATAGTTATAAAATTAACGGCATTTGTTGTTTATTGAGTGTTGACTAATGATTTTTTATTTGTTTTGTTTTCAATTTCATTTGAGTTTGACAGATATCCATTATTTTTTCATCGTTTGAAAATCTGCTACAAATTTGTAGCGTCGAAAAAGTTATAGAATGCCATTTTAAAAACGACACGACAAAAGAAACGAGAGTCGTCGAAAAAACGAGACGACATCGGTCGTCTGGATGGATCAATTAATAGTTTTGGATCCACAAGTGATAAACTCCAAAAAAGCATTGTTTCACCATTTTCTGCATTTTTTGTGCATTTTGCGTCAGGAAATTTGAGTCGCAAGCTTCTTATTCCTTACCCTCGAAAAAATAAAGCAGGGAAAATATCAGAAAAAAACCTCACGATTTGCTCGCTAAGACACCTTTTGAGCACAGATTGACTGGACCATGGAGGTACTTAGATAATTGATATGAGTAGATGAGAATCAAAACTCGTCATCCACTGTTATCAAAAGTTGAGATTTTGATGCAGATTTGTTAAGCTTGGCATATTGAATAGTTTTTTAAGAAAAATTTGACAGCCTTCCCCTCCAATCCCCTTTTATATTGATGTCAAATATTATAATTGTTTTCAAAACTCTCCATAGGTATCCATAATGCGATTTGCATCAGAACTTTCCATATCCAACGCTTGCAGGAGGTTTTCTTTCCAAACTCTTCTTATCCATTGTAGGTTATCAATTATGCCATAAAATAAGGAACTAAAACCTTCATGAGTTTTTATTGTAAAAATCTTTAAAAGGGTCAATAGAGATGAGAAAGTAGTGTAATGCTTTTATATTAGTGGGTGTAATTGAGAGAGGGAGGGGGGTGGAAACTGACCATATACAATCATTTGTAGCAAAGGTCTTCATATCCAAATTTAATTTTAAAATATTATATTTTAAACGTAACTTTCAATATAGTTTTGCACTTAATCATAAAAGTCTTTTCTAAGAACTATCATTTAGCCTTACCTATTTAGTTTTTTTTTTTTATTTGAACAAAATGAAAATTTTAATACAACGAGTTTTGGTTCTCATCTACTTATGTATTTACCTATATTACACCTCAAATAATTTTAATTATTTGGGTTCACACCGTAATTTTTGT
The DNA here is from genome assembly GCA_946251815.1 of Dasysyrphus albostriatus. Taxonomy (NCBI): domain Eukaryota; kingdom Metazoa; phylum Arthropoda; class Insecta; order Diptera; family Syrphidae; genus Dasysyrphus; species Dasysyrphus albostriatus. The sequence continues at coordinate 122,132,459 of OX276335.1, read as the reverse complement.
ATTAAACAAAACTAAAAGGACTGGATTTTGATATTTTTTAAGCAAATACTGAAATTGTGAATCATCTAACTAACATAAGAATTCATATTATGCACCTACCAACCATAATTATATATAAAGGTAAAAATCCACTGTAATTCCATCTTTGAAATTTAATAAAGTTTATTAATAGACAATCGTATCTTATCTACCTCGGTACATACGTATGTACATGTACATAGTTATAAACCTATACGTCCATAATCCATTGAAAAATATTAAACAAAAGGATACACGCTACCTATGCTCATTAATAAATCCCCATAGGTAGGTACCTACCTACCTACATTTCTTTCATTTATTTTTAAGCAGCCACACATTATATTATCAAGTCATAAAAAATCATCAAAATCCGAATTACTTATAGATATTCTTTTTCCTAACCTATCTCAAGGAAATCTTTAAAAAGGCAAATATATTAAAATACACACTCAAATACAAACATGTATATATCTACATACACCGAAAAAAAAAACGTTTGTAAAATCAACCAATATTCTTGGTTAATCTTGCGTCAACCATGGATATTGGTCAATTTGATTATGCTTGCGTTGTAAATCTTTTTATCAAAACTTTACGATGTTCGTGATCGATTTCGGGTTTAAGCAAACACTTCGCCGTTTAAAGTGATTATAAACGTGTTAAAAAAAAATGATTCGTGATCACGAACATTATTTTCTCGGATTATATGCCAACTAACGGGTGATTTTTTAAGAGGTTTATAACTTTAAAAAAAAAAACACAAAAAATTCGAAAAAATGAATGAAATATTTATTTGAATCGATAGTTTGAACCTTGCAATTTAATGTTTAAAGATAATTTCATGCAAATGTTGACCGCGGCTGCGTCTCAGGTAGCCCATCCGCTGAGTCCAATTTTGGCATACTCTTTCACACATATCGGCCGGTATCTCACGAATGAATGCATGGATGTTGGCTTCCAGTGCGTCAATCGAAGCGGGCTTGTCCCTATAGACATTAGCTTTGACATACCCCCACAAAAAATAATCTAATGGTGTCAAATCGCACGATCTAGGCGGCCAATTGACCGGCCCGAAACGTGAAATTAACTGTTCACCAAACTCGCCTCGCAATTGCGCCATTGTTTCGCGTGCTGTGTGGCATGTGGCACCGTCTTGTTGAAACCACATATCATGCAAGTCAAGAACTTCCATTTCGGGCAAAAAAAAGTTTGTTATCATCGCTCGGTAGCGTTCACCATTGACAGTAACGCTGCGATTCGCATCATCTTTGAAGAAATATGGCCCAATAATGCCGCCGGCCCATAAACCGCACCAAACAGTGGCTTTTTCGGGATGCATTGGTAGCTGTTGCAATGCTTCTGGCTGATCTTCACTCCAAATGCGGCAATTATGCTTATTTACGTACCCATTCAACCAAAAATGAGCCTCATCGCTGAACACAATTTTTCGATAAAAAAGCGGATCCTCGGCCAGCTTTCCAAGAGCCCATTCACCAAAAATTCGGCGTTGTGGTAGGTCGGCTGGCTTTAGTTCTTGCACCAGCTGTATCTTAAAAGGCTTTACGCCCAAATCCTTCCGCAAAATTTTCCACGAAGTGCTGTAACAAAGGCCTAACTGCTGGGAACGGCGCCGAATCGACATTTCACGGTCTTCTGTCACACTAGCTGATACGGCCGCAATATTTTCTTCACTATGCACACTACGTAAACGTGTTGGTGGTTTAATGTCCAACAAAGTAAATTTGGTGCGAAATTTGGTCACAATCTTCCGAATAGACTGCTCAGAAGGTCGAGAATGCCGACCATAAAATGGAAGCAGCGCGCGATGAACATTTCGAACCGAGCACGAATTTTGATAGTAAAATTCAATAATTTGCAAGCGCTGTTCATTTGTAAGACGATCCATGGTTAAATTGCAAACCAAACTGAAGCTGTTTGACAGTGACACAAGGTACTAAACACACGTCAGCTGTCAAAACCAGTGTTGCCAAAACCAAACCAGCTAAAAAATCACCCGTTATAAACATTTTATACGAACAATAATTAGGATTAAGCCCAATATGCATCGGTGTTCAATTTATGCATATAAGTGATAGAATAACCAATTTCATTGTTAATCGAACACGGTAGGTTGGAATTATTTGTTGTGCTTGAATTCAAATTAATATGTCTCAATGACTATGTTTGTGATTGGCTTATCATTTTTGTTGTTAACCAAGCAGAAAAATCTTGTAAAATTTTTGTGCTTGAAGATGAATGTCTGTGTATAGATAACTATGTGCGTGTTTGACTAAAAATTATAGTGTTGTTATTTATATACATTCGTGGTTAATCAATCATTTTTGTTATTAACCAAGCAGACAAATTTTATAAAATATTTGTGCTTGAAGTTAAATGTCCGTGCTCAGATAACCATAATTCTGTTTAGATTAAAATAACCGTGTCGTCATTTACATACATTCGTGATCGATGGATCACTTTTGTTGCTTATCAAACAGGAAAGTGCGGTGAAATAAATGTGCTACAACATTAAGGTCCATGCTCAAATAAGTATGCTTCATGTTTCGTTCAATATTTTCCTTGCTGATATACTATTATTTGTGATTGAATCATAATGATGTGTTCTCTCCATTATTTTGTATACTTACTTTAAAATTTAAATGCTCTTAAAACTTTTAAAATAATAGAAAAAACAGGTTAGTTTTTGAATGTATTCAAATTGAGTTTATTAATATTTTCATAAATTATTTCTTAAAACAGTAATAATAAACGTAAAAATTATAAAAAAATAAGATTTACATACTTAAGTTTAAATAAAAAAATTCTTTAAGAAATAATTTTTAAACTAAAAAATTGTTTACATTTAAAGCAGTGACAGTCATCACTTTGCTTGAAATAATGTAATGTTTTATAATGAAATACATGTCCTTTTACATCAGCTAAGGACTATTTGTTGGACATAGATGGTACTTATACATTATTATAATTTTTCAAAATGTTGTCTAAAATAAGAACATTTGGTGGAACTCTTTCCGAACTTTCAATTAAAAAAAAATATTTTTGAAAAAACAACCATACTGATTTGCATGCTATTGGATATTTTAGATTTAAGACAAAAAAACTTTAAAGCACGTATCAAGTGCAGAAAGTAATGACTCAAACTTGTACTTGATTTCGTTGAAATAAACTATAAACGATTTTTCAAATTTGCCAGCTGGTCGATTGTTGGATTAAAATCATTAGCTTGTCAGACTTTAATTATCATCGATGTTTGCGAGTCCTTTATGGTTGGCTTGAAATACTTTCTCCTTCTGGTTTGGCTACTTGATGCGATACTCGCTTGTCTTGCAGAAGGATGGAGGATTGAATGCAGGAGATAAGTTATTATAACGTCTTCTGGGTCTAAAAAAAGTACAAATTTAGTTAATTACTTAATATTATAAAAGCATACTGAAAATTAACATACCATTTACAAAATGTTTTTTATTTAAGAATCCGAGCAGCTCTTGGCTATTTTGGTCTTTAATTTTTTCGTTAAAAACGGGGATTATGGCAGCTTTAAATTCATTCCATAATTCAATGAGACTGTTCTGCTTCCCAGGATGAAGAATGTCAAAATCAATATTTATCTATAGAAAAAAAGAAATAAAAAAAAAACAATTTTTAAAAATATATGGATATGTTACGAAAAAAAATTTATTAAAAATGTGTATTCAAGTTTTTCAACCTAAGAACAAGAACCCAGACTCTCCAATACCTTAATAATAAATATATTAATTCTTTCATAGTAAATATAATTTATTTTTTACTTTAATGGGAGGTTTACAACGTTTACAATCAATAACTGTCAAAATAAATGCTAAAAAAGCAATTTAGTTTTTTGAATCTTAAAAACAAGATGGTGGCCAAATGAAAGAAGGTGCACTTGGTGTGAAAAATATGGGTTCAACCTGTGTAACATCGCTGTTTCAATACACAAAAAACTGCAAAACAAATCAGTTTGCACCACCATCATGTCGATTTGTGATCAGCATCCTAAAACATGACAACCTTCAACTTTTCATGTTTTATTTTGATTTTAAAAGTACCCAAGTGACTTATTTCAAAAGACTGCAGTGGCAGTCAAATGACTGAATTTAAAATTTTAATATTGACCTTTAAATGACTTTAAAAACTTTAAAAAGTCAAAAAGACTGAAGTCGAATAGACCTTCATGTCATGGCTTTAAAAATGACAATTGATTTTTATTTTAAAATTTAAAGTTACTGGCTAAATGACTTAAATTTTTTAAGTTCTGGAGATAGAACATTAATTTCAATTTTATTTGTACCACATTACATTGATTTTTATCTGCAAAATTGAAGAAAATTTAAGTGGGTGCACAGCTAAATAATAAGAGATATTAAAGAGAGGCATAAAGTTTTTAATGTTATTGTTGTCTATCTACTAATTGAAATATAGATTTAAGGCAATATAAATATTTCACCAATTACCAATGTCACTCCAGCAGAGTGTTTGATCAAGGGCCAGTTGTTCAAAATTGTGGAAACATTTTGGTTTGCAATTTCTTGTTGTCTTATCTTGAATGTTGTTCTCCATTTTGATTTTACCTCATTCCAAGGTTCTTTGTGAATTTGTAGCCATTTTATATCTGCCAAGGTATTATCCGAAGCAAAAAAGTTCACATCATAAAATTAGGAAGTTTCCAGAATAATTTTCATTGATTAAAGATACAAAAATTACCATGCAACAATTCCATTTCTTCTTCGGTCAAATTTGAATTAAAAAAACTTTGACTTGGGCTTGAGTTGCATTCCTTTTCGAATATCTTGTCAAGGCCAATTTTTCGATGCCGGCGCTTTAAATTATAGTAGCGGCTGTATAACCTTCCTGTTGGATTTTCTTTTGAACCTTTCATAGGTGCCGCATAGTAAATGCTCTGCAATTAATGAATTTTGATAAAAGGTAATGTTATGGTAATAAAAAACTAAAATTGTTTTATTTCTTCTAGTGGACTCAAATTCGTTGCTGTTAAGAAATTCATGGTTAAATCTCAACTGGAGCTACCTAGTACCTTCTATTGGGACCCAAACTTTCCCAAATTAACTTAATCTAGTAAGCAAAAAGTTCAGGATTATTAATAAAATCTAGGGTTATTTTTTAAAAAGCTAACTTAAATGCTATTTGCATTTGAAATTTGGTTACTCTGTGTTGAACATTATGAAAAGGGATTTATTCTTGCAATTCCTTAGGTAACGAAAGTACTTTCGCTAACAAAGTTTGTGGAAAAAATGAAGAAATTTTAAAGAAAATTATATCTCTGCATATGGTTAGTTCTTTTTCGAAAAGATGAATGATGAGAACAAACATCTTTTTTCACAAAAACACTTTTAAAATTGGGTATTTAAAGAATAAAAAGAACGGAAATTCAAGAAACAATACAAAATTAAAACGATTTTTTTTTTTCATACAAAGAAGAAGCTTAGCACATTCAATTTCAAATACGGTTTTTAAACAAAAAAATTTTTTTAGCTTTATAGAAAAGAAAATAGTTCTATCATAAAAACACTTCCAGTTTAAAAACAAAAACATGATTTTCTTAGTGAGTAACCAAAAATCAGTCTATAAACAAAAAATCTGATGCGAATCTTAAATAGAAAAAATAAAAAAAAAAATAAACGGAATAGAAATAAACATTTTGGGTTTCGACATAAGTAGGTACTTACAGAATCTTCACGAAATCGATCATGGATTTTTGAAGCAATGTATTGGAAATCTTTACGAGATACCGCCGTGTTGTTTCATCCATCAATATTCCCCGAGAAGTTTCTCCAATTCTATTATTCCTCTTAAAATCATTGATGACCAAGTGGCCCGAAGGAAAGGACTGAAGAACTGTATCTATATCCTTTAAAATCAAATTAAATTAAATAAAAAAAATTGTTGATCTTAAAACTCTTTGCTGCCACGGTGTTCTGTTAAAAGCAAGAAACTACCAACGTGAAAATTTAAATCTAAGGTATACATTAGCTAATTTCAATTGAATATTTGTTAATTTTTTGTGTTTAACATCTACAAATAAACTGATATTATTAATTCAAAAACTTAAGTTGCTTAGACTCATTTATTTTTTTTAATTATTAATATTTTCAAATTAAAAAATTTTATTAAAGTACTTCGGGCAGCAAAAGGTTCAAAGAAACGTATAAAGGAACGGTAAATTACAAAGGATCCAAAGCTTACGCTAGGTGATGACGGATGTGAAATGTTTGAAACGTTCGAAGAAGGTGATGGTGACCTTGTTGAAGAACTTTCACGTTCTGTTGAAGAAGACCTTAAAACATCCGTTAGATGCTTTCTTACTTCGTCTTCTATTAAATTTTTGACATTAAGTAGAATTTCTTCCGATGGAGTCTTTATTCCCTTAAATAAATTGATCATAAATTTCTTAAAAAATATTATTCGTGGTGTTTGAGAGAAACATGATACATAACGTACTTCCAAAAATTTAATGCTTTGGAGGTGCATAAGTGTGATCCACTTTATAAAGTAAAAACAAAACACATCTTTAATTGCATGTCCATCTTGTTACACGTACGACGCACCTTGTTCTAAATTTATAAAAAAGGGGTACTCATAATAGATTATTTTCCTAAATTATACGAAAGTCAAAAGTAAATAACTTTGAAATATGGCAATATGACTGTGACTGGTGTCCTCCCTTGATACCAATATTTCAAAAATAGGTGGTATATGGAGGAAAAGCGTATACCAAGACTTTTAATACTTTTTCTTTTAAATGTCAGTTAACATTGAAAACTGGAAACAAAGCTAGTTAATTGAACTATTTCCTTTAACGTAACATTTCTTAAAATTATATTGATTTCGAGAGGACTAAAGGTCTATTCTTGTTTTTATGAGTTTGATGCATTTTTTCAGTTTGATATAGTTTTCAAACATAGCTATATACATACATACATTGGAATATTTCAAAAAGATCATCTTATAATAATCAAATCAAAAACAGTTGTAATTATTTTTATTTGTGTATAGGTACTTAGAACAAGTAGTGAATAAATAAATGTTTGATTATAATATATGTTGGTCTGAAGAAGGGCGAACCACACCGTAACGTCAGGAAATTTTTTATTATAAAATAGAATAGACCTATATTCCACTCGAGGCTCATATCACTGCAAACCTAGTACTTTATTTTGACAAAAAATTAGCAGGTACATATTAATTAAGTTTTCATTTGTTTACAAAATTAATTTAGAGAACAAACCTTCGTAATTAAAATCGGCATTTAGTTCTGTTAGTAAAACAATATTTTTCATTTCTAAGTTCCATCTCAAAGGAAATAATTCGAAATTACAAAAAAACTAATATGCGAGTGAAAAACAATAAACACAATTTTTGACAATTAAGAACTTTTAAAGAGCGACTTAAAGTGCATCAAACAGGATTGACTTTCGGAACGAAATACTAAATACAGCCTCAGCCTCAGATTCCTGGTTTTATAAAAGGAACAATACCAATGCCATTTAAAATGTTGCCCTCGACTTCAAATAATCTTTAACCATTTTAAATATATTTTTTAAATTGCAATTAATTGCCTTAAAGGGTAGGTATAATCTCCCAAAATTAAAAAAAAATAAGTTTCTTGAGTATCCCATTCATTAAACTTAGAAAGTAGATACAAAGTTAACAAAATAAGAAGCAGAGACAGTTGAAATATGTATTAAAAAAAATTTAATTGGACCACACGTATGTGCATTAGGGTGGTCCTTACATTAGATTTTTTTTTTAATTTCAAGATGGATATGCATATTTATTTCACCGCCTGGTCACCCTATTTTCACTTTAAGCTACTAATTATTGTGTAAGGTTGATTCTTATAGAACCCGAAAAAAAGTATCTGAGGGTATAGATTAGATTCATAGAAGCAAAAAATCGAATTGGAGGAGGGGGCGAAAGGGGTAGTTTTCTAAAAATTTGGATCGAAACAGAAAACAATATTTCAAAATAAAGGGAACACTTACAATGCTACACCTTAGCTTTTTAGCCACAAGTTCATTATATAATATGGATATAATTTTAATCTTGTGAAATAAAAAGGGTATTCATGAAACATCGTAAGTTTACAAATTGTGTAAAATGATAAGTTTACGCAAAGTTTGCATGAACGACCTTTTTTATACTTTTGTTTAAATGCTAGAAAATTCAGTCAGAATAAGAGTCACAATGAAGTTTGGATAACTTTAACCAGTTTGATAAGTTTAATCAAATTGTATAAATCATTTCTCATACAAAATTTGATAATTTATTAACCGAAAGATAAACTTATCCAATTTGTAAAATATTATAAAATGGATAAATGGCTTTAAGAAAAGCTATAGCGTGGCATTTTAAGTGTTCCCGTTATTTTAAATAATATTTTTCCTTTTGTTTGAGGCAAATTTCTAGAAAATTACCTCACCCACCTAAACATGAAAAATAGACCCCCTCTGATACAATTTTTTTCTCGTTTGAATCTGATCTATATATTCTGATTCATTCTGATTATTTTCGCATGGAATAAGAATAACCCGCACCCCATGATTAGCACATTAAAGTGAAAATAGGATGACAAGGAGGGTGAAATAAAAATCTGAAAAAAAATAGAGTTATTGCTTTTCAATGTTTTGAATCGAATGAGGGCTATCCAAGACAATGTCCAATTTAAAGACCACCCTAATGTGCATATATTATGTTGCTCCTAAAACCTGTAGATACACCTAACAAACATGAGTAGGTATTTACATTTTCTGTTCGCCATTGATTTATTTTATGCTTGAATTCAACTCGAATTCCGACTGGCTTCGTTGAAAAAATATCTTTCAAATCCTCATTAATTATGTATTTTAAAATATTAACATCCAGTTTTTGGAATTAGAAATAATCATACAAATCAAGAAATCCCCAAGAACTGAGCAAATTATACATTTCTGGATCATCAACTTCTTTAAGATCTTTTTCAAGATTATCTATAGTTTTGTTTTTTTAACATAGCATATGCAAGAGCATCTTGAAGATCATCAACTTTATTGGCATACATATTTTCGTGTATTTCTTGAATTGGATGCACAAAAGTGGTAACATCATTGAGTACATTCCAATTTTCTCAAATGGAAAAGATTCGGGTGTTTGAGAGGCAGTGTCTTAGACGCTGCCTTGGATTGCACAGAACACCAGAGTCGGAGTACAAACATTACTATTCCAACCTGGTGTTATACAACGGTGCCAACATAAACAGGATAGATAATTTCTTGCTGAAGCTTATTCGGGGTCACATTGCAAGAGCGATGTCCTCGTCTAACAGCTTAATTTTCGGGGCTTACTACCCCAACAACGAGTACTACGAGAGTGTGCGTCTAACCGGCTTTATTCCGCCCGATGCATTCCTCCACCTAGACAGTCGAGGGGTGATCCAGGATAGAGCGGCGGTTCCGCTAATCTACCACGTCTGCCGGAGAACTGTAGATCGGCGGCTCCTGTACAGTCGGGATGTCCTCGCACAAGACGGAGCTGAGCACCTTCGGTTCAGTAGGACTGTGTCCGAACGGGACCGAAGAGATAGGGTAAAGCAGGAGAACCAGTTCTGGTGGTTGAAAAACGAAGATGAAGTTTCTTCAGATATTTAATAGTTGACCTTGCTATTTTCTTTTGTATGGCCGACTTACATAGGTTTAGGTAGTTAGTTTTAAGTAGGGACAGTCAGGGTGGCACAAAAAAAAAAAAAAAAAAAATTATAAAATCCACAAAAATAAAAAAAAATTATAAAACCGGTAAATGCTTGCTGTGGCTGTTCTAGTTTGTAAGTAGTCTGTAAGTAGCTTATAAGTAGGTTGTAATTAGCTTGTAATTAGTTGTAAATAGTTTTAAGTAGTTTTAATTAGTTTTAATTAGCTTTAATTTAGTTTTATGTAGTTTGTAAGTTTTATATAAAACCAAAAAAAATAAAGACAGAGATACCGAGTTTTTTGTAAATTCTTCTCGGTAAAAAATAAAACCGACCTGGATTTAGTATTAAGACAGTTCTTAGGCCGAAAGGCATTATCATTAAGTTATTACCCAAGTAACATCGTTGGAGCTAATAGAAGCAACACTGTTCTTTAGCAGCTTGTAAGCAGTGAAATCTGATACCATAGTTCTAAGACAGATTATTTCACAGCTCCCAACATTTATTTAAAAATTTTGTTCCATAATCGAGTTTCCAATACACATTAAGCTCCATTATTTTTATAACGTCCCAAGATTTAAAAATATGCTCTTTAATAACGTTCAACGTTCTTTAAACGAGCAAATTATTAATATGAGCATATAAAGAAGCGTTATAGAGCTTCTTAAAACTCATATTTAAAATACTATTGCATGATTCTATAGAAATGTCAAAAAATAGCTACCAGAATGCGGCTATAGAGTTAAATTACTAATACATTCACACAAACGCATGCGCATTGGATATCTCTCTGAGCATTATTAAATTTCTCTGAGAATTGTGAAATTTGAAGGCTGAACAAAGCTACAACAAAACGACTATAGAGCTTAATACTAAACCTCTCTCATATTAGTAGGGTGTTTCACAATAAAATACAATAAAGATAATTTCACCGAGAAAAGTCAAACCAAAACTAGAAAATAAATAAGTTCCTTTATATTTCTAAGCAATACCAAGTATGCACCGTAATTGTCGAATTAGATCCGAAATTTCAAAAAAAATTTTATTAAAATCAATTGAACAGTTTAATAAAATGTTTTAAAATAAAATTAAATCAACGGTTGAGTCGCACAAGTGTTTGCTTGCTGAGAAACCATAATGCACTTCAATTGTTAATAAATAAATAAGAAATTTTTTCCACGATTTAAAATTATTCAAAACTTTCAATTTTGTGCTCTACAATATCCATATTGCAGTTCTATTGAAGACAAACTATTTTCACGATAAAAAATATGGTGACAGAAAAAAAACATTGAAACAATTTTCCTTATTTTATTTGAAACGAATAAAAACCTTTATTTTCAATATAAAATACACTAAATATTGCAAATATTGTAATGAAAACAAAAATATTTTATTCCAGATATTTAAATTAATTTTTGTAACAGATTTCTTTGTTGCTTAAGTTAATTTTTTAAACATTTCACTGCGTAATATAAAGAATTTCGAAGGCGCGTTGTAATTCTGCGAAGTACATTCAGTACATGTTTGATAAATCTAAGCGCGCACTAAAAATTCACTAAGATGGAACAGTTAAATAATTAATTTCATTTCTAACTTATATTTTCTATAGGAATATTTTACTAATTTGCGACATCACAACACATAAAGTTCTCAAATGTTACTATCACACATATAATACATCGTTCCAATATTATTTTACTTTGTAATTTGTATTACACAAACCCAAACTAATACAAACAAAGTGCTGTCAAAAATGTTGCTTTAAAGATTTTTAAATATTAAACCTAAGAGCTGCAAGGCCTTACAAGCCACTGATAAGAGCTGGTTTCGAGCAAATATTAGCTCTCAAACTCAATGAATTCGCTGTAGGCAAGCTCTGCACTTGCTTTAGAAGTGTATCTAGAGCTTCTTTTGAAATTAACGAGCTGTAAGATTAGCTCTGCAAACGCTTTTAGAGCAATTAAACAGCTAAAATTGTTTCTTGGGTAATAGTTTAACTTAGAGCGTCCGATTGGGGCCAGTAAGTTAGTATTAAGATATTGATGAGTAGGCTAGTTTTTATGAATTTTTGCCTAGCTTTAAGATAGTTTTAAGAAAATTGAAAATAAAAATGAATTTGAAAAAAAAAAAAATTGCAATTTTCTTCCATGTTTGTTGTGAAAAAAATACTATAGAAAAAAGAATTTTAGTATAAAAACAAATTGAAAAATTCTAAATGTAGAATCATTTTGTAGTTTTGAATTGAATGTACCTAACTACTTTGGTCTACGAGTACATTTTCATACATAATTGTACACAAGGCTGTGGACACAAAATTGGTGTACATAAAATGAACCAACCTAATTCACCATTTTATACTCTGAAGTATTTAAGCTTTTCAAATATTTAATTATTCTATTTTATTAGACAATCAAACACCAAATTCATTGAAATTGACAATACTCATTGTCAAAACAAGAGTTTTAATGAAAAATGTCTTAAGGTTGAGACTCAAGTTGAGACTATGTTGAGCCTGAAATTTTATGATTTTTTTAATAAGATTTTATCTAACAGTTTGATTTAATTTTCAGGCGATTATAACGCAATACAAATAAATTAAGAATATGTCTCTAAAAATGTCTGTTAAGCTAGGAGATAAAATTATGTTTCCAGTAACAAAGCATTTTTCAAGAAAATGCCCTATGTTGACTATTAGATATTTTTTTTGGTAATTTAATTTTTATCAAAAAACTGTGAATGCAAATAGTTAGAGGGTTATAAATGCAATCAAAATAAGTTTTGATCATGTCTTCAGCTAATACCGTTCGGCGAGGATAGAGAATTATGTTTCCAGTCACAAGGCATTTTCATGAAAATGCCCTATGTTGACTATGAGAGAGTTTTATTGTAAACTCATTTTAATCCAAAAACTGGAAAGAGAAGCTGGATTCCGTTAACGTTTCTCATCAACACAAACACAATGAAAGGAAAAGAATGCATTAAGCTTTGCTTACACCGAACTGTTCAAAAAAGTGAAAATAATAATGAATGTGTATGAAATAGATTTGTTTAAAAAAGTTGATCTCTGTCGTTTAATCGAAAACCACATTAGAAAAGATGAAAAATTATATAAATATTACATAGGTATAGCTACTTATCTTCCCATTTTTTGTTTGATAATTTGAGTTATAAAATACTTATTTTAGCATTTAAGGCTCTTTACAACACCAATAATAAAACTGTTGTTGGCGAATGCTTAACTTTGGTTTGGGATATCCTTTATTATGCAATGCTTTTATTAATTCTTAAGGCTGAACTACATTTAAATACTTTTGGCAAAAAATGAAAAACAAAAACATGTGCAAAAGATCCCAGAAAAGCTGTTTAATATGTAAAATCAATCAACAGTGATTGATCAAAATATCAAATTTTCTCTGCCTGTTTTCTTATGGAAAAAATATTGTAAGTATATTTATAGTGTTAACCTATATGATGATATAAATTATTAAACAAAATGGCTTGAATTTGACAGCAATAAATACAACTTTCAGCCATTTCAGAAAATTAAATCAATTTACCAAAAATAAATGTTTAAACCAAAAGGATGTAAGGTTCTTCTTTTTAAAAACTAGGAAGTTCCGTTCTGACTTCGTCAAAAAATTTACCACGAAGTTAATGTAGAACTATAATAGCCGTAAGCTAATGTCAAAACAAACGAAAACTAACTTTCCAAACAATGAAAAGGAGAAATGAGCCATATTCCACTTTTTCTCCGTTCCTAATTCACCAAATGTCAGTTTTATTTTCGTGGGGAGCACTCGTCCCTTTCGAACGCAAAAAGTAACGAAACTCAATGAAAAGATAGAAATTGATACTATGGGCGCGTCATACATATATGATTTCCTTGTATTCTATTGCTTACTTCCAACCACTTCAGTGAACTATCGACTATTATAGTTCTACATTTATCTTGTTCATCTCTGTATCTATTGAAATGTAAACTTGCATTTAAATTGTATATTTTCCACTAAGCAATGTTGAACAAACTATTTGACTATGTGTACCTACCCAAGCAATCATTTAAACTCATCAGTTTCGAGACGTTTCAGATGTCTCAACGATGTTTTTTATTTATTTATATTGTATATGTGACTATATATTAACGTTCATGATAATTTAACTATGAAAAAAAGAAATGTCTTATTTTTTTGATCACGAACATTTTTGTTTGTATTCATTTTACAAAGTATGTGTGACTGCTTTTTACAATGCAGCTGCGCACTATGACTTTTTGGTGCTCATTTTGAGAGAAGAGCTGCGTTCCGTTAATGTCTCATCAACACAAGCATACGATGAAAGCAAAAAGATAGATGAATATTGAGCTGTGCTTACACTGAACTTTAGAAACAAATTAAAATAATCATTAAATACCTTGATTACAGAATCCAACGATTGATCTGCGAGGGAATCCGTTTTAGTTTTGACATTTGAACTAAGTAAAAATGTCGAAATAAGTCTGATTCCCTCCGCAGCTCTGTTATGTATGAAATAGGTTTATTCGAATCAATAAAACCAACAAGAAAATATAATTTGAACTTTAAAAACAAATTTTTTTGCTGTTTTCATGAATAATAGGAATGTTTCAAAATTAGTTATTCTGTCATAATTTATATAGAAAATTTGACAGATTAACGAAATTTACAACTTTACCACTTTAACGATAACGTTAACTTTACGCTGTTGCATGAATACCCTTTATGTGTATTTATTAAAATTACTAAGATTGAGCTTCAGATTTTGAAATAATTTGCGTTGTAAAGTGCTGATTTGGTTTTTATTGTTCAATTCTGATATTAATTCCTAATTTTTTCATGAACTTTGTTAACTTATAAACTTTCTGAGAATTTGAATATTTTAATTTTTTAATAAAGCACAATAAAGATTTTTGAAAAACTGTTATATTTAAAAACAACGGACAAACATATATTTTCTTTTTTAATGAAAATATGTAAGACAATGAACAGTTTTTGTAAAAATTTGCCCACTTAAAATTTTATGTGGTTTTAGAGTCACGCAAACATTTGAGATCAATCGAGGTGAATCAAACCCTAAATTAATCCAATTAGTTCTTTTTGTGTATCAAAATTCAAACTGACGTTCAAACAAGTCTCGTTTAAGAAGTGTGCCCAAGTAAATACATGTGATACGGGCAAAATACCTGAATTTTAAAAATTGATCTTGATCTTTTAATCGAAAACCACACTAGAAAGGATGAAAAATTACCATAATTACATAATTACCTATCTTCCGATTTATAATTTGCCTTATAAAGTGCTAATTTCTGTATTAATTGTTTAATACTTTTATTGATTATTAAGGCTGAACCATCTTTTTTTGCGAAAATTGAAAAACAAAAATATGGGCAAAAGATACCTGTTTGACTTGTCAAAACAATCTAAAATGATTGATCAAGATGTCAAATTTTCTCTGCCAGTTCTTATAGTAAAAATGTTGCAAGTATGTATAGAGCGTTAACCTACGAGTATATATGAGGATAAAAGTGATAAAAACAAAATGGCTTAAATTTGACAGAAATTAATACAACTTTCAGGCATTTCTGAAAATTAAATCCAAAAGAGAGTTTTCTTATTTTTTTGATCACGAACATTTTTATGTGAGCACACAAAATTGTAAGTTTTATGACGTTTCTGATTACTCAACAATGTTTGTATTCATTTTGTAAAGTATGTGTGCCAGCTTTTTTAGAATGCAGCTGCTTACCATGATTTTTTTATGTTCATGTTCAGAGAACAGCTTTGTTCCGTTCACGTTTGTCATCAATAAAAACATGGCGAAAGGAAAAAGCGAGAGATGCATAAGTTCTAAGCTTTGTTGCATCGAACAGTTACAAAAAAATGAAAATAATAAAATTTATATGATTGAAATAGGTTTATTCGAATCAAGAAATCAATGTTTTGTTGTTTGTATAATGTTAACATGAATGATGTGTGTAAATTCAAAAAATTTGTTAAATATGTCAATATTTTTTTAGATGCAGTAGAAAGGAGGAGGTGTAGTCGTAAACTGCGTAGTTCTGTAAAAAATTGTAGAAAATTGGTCAGATTTTGCTTCAGATTTTAAAATAATTTGGATTGTTAAGTGCTGATTTGGTGTTTATGGTTCAATTCTTTTATTTATTCTTTATGTTTTCATGAATAATGTTTATTCAGAAACTTTCTAAAATGGATTTAAATATTTTTATTTTTTAAATTAACTTTAATAAAGATTTTGATTCAAAAAACTAATTTTCTGTAAACTCAGGATAAATATTATACGTGAAGATCTATTTTTTGATTCTTTTTAAAATTGAGTTATGTATATAAAGACTCTTCCTTCTTAGCGAAACATTTGCTGACGACATTGAAACAACAAAAGCAACACGTTCTTATCAATGTAAACAACGACTCAGCTTGGGAGGGTTACAGACCATGAACATGTTTTTGCGCAAATTTCCAACCTAAAATATAAGAAACGCTGATACAATATAAAGGTTCCATCTGAGTTTATAAAATAATTTTCATATAAGGTTCTGATTTGCCTTTTATTCTTCAATGTTTCCATTAATTCTTAAAAATGATAAACTATATTCAACTATTTTTTATTTTGTTGCAAAACAGTATAGTTTTTTTTTTTTCAAATTAAAGTTTCATGATTTAATATGTAACTATAGAATATTTCTGTGCTTATTTGATTATTTTTATACGCGTGTGCGTGTACGAGTAGAGACGGAGGATGCTTTTAAGCTTTAAAACTGTTTTTTTTTTTATAACAAAATACGTATAAATTTGAACAAGAAGTGACTTTAAAATATTTTTAATTATGTATTATTACTGTCAATTTTCCAACAAATAAACCTCAATTGAACGTCAAAAACACTTTTTTCGTCGTATGTAATCATGATGAAACGAACGTCGAAATGAATTGTGTAATCAGGCTCTAATTGAGGTGAAATTTGCATATGTAGCCTGATACTTTAATGCATGATTTATATCAATGGCAAAATTACCATTGTATCGCACAATTTGAGAGATTTACCATTTGTATCTGTCAAAATTTGTCAGTCGTGTAAATTGGGTTTTATCTTAAGGTACTTGTTATTTTGCAACTCAAAAGAACTTTGGCATGCTTGATCAATAATAGTTGTGTATTTTGCTCTTGATTAACTTTTTATTAGTAATAAAATACAATACAAAATACAAAAACAACTTTAAATCAACAATGCAATTATTTAAAGATAAACCAAAAAAAAAAAGATATAGGTAGTTTTTGGTTAGTTACGCGTGCATATTTGATTGGCAATCAAAGGAGCATTTGAGTTTGTTATTTAAAAAATATTTCGTATTGAAAGCATCTGAAAACATTTGTAATCAAAATTTTTTGTCATCTTTCATCTTGAAAAAATATTTAACTAAACATTTTTGTGATCTTATTTGAAAAAGAAAAAAATCAACAACGCATGGTTAGTTGATTTGAAACGGAAAGTTTGTTGTTTTGAGCACAAACGTAGTCACTTTCATCTTATTGTCAACCTATCGTTTTATCACATTTGTTGATATTTAACTATTAACTTAACAATGCAATTGTGGAAAGATGAAAAAAATTTAAAGAAACGGAAAGTGTTTTGGTAATAACGTTCATGATTGATAAGCAATTGAAAAAGCACTTTAATTGTTATTCAAATATTATGTCATATTGAAAATGTCTGCAAACATATTTAATCAAACATTTTTGTGATCACTATGCGAAAAAAAATTAACAAAGTATGGTAAGTTGAATTGAATACGAAATGTTTGTAGTTTTAACCACAAACATATTCAATTTTAGTTAATTGACAACCTATAGTTCTATCATTTTTGTTGTCAATAAACTTTAAAACCAACAATGCAACTGTATTAAGATGAAAACAAGTAAAAAAAAAAAACAAATTGTTTTTTTTTTTTAATCACGTTCATGATTCATTAGCAATTAAGGCAGCATTTTTATTGTTGATTAAGATGATTTCATATTGAAAATATCTGCATACATATTTAATCAGCTATTTTTGTGATCCTTAAGAGAAAGAAAGAATTAACAACGCATGGATAGTTGATTTGAATACGAAACGTTTGTTGTTTTAACTACAAATATACTCAATTTAGCAATTTTTTACCAATTTTTAGTTTTATCACGTTAATTATGGACTAGCAATTAAATCAACAACGCCATCGTTGATTTAAAACAAAATCTTATTCAAATCAACTAATAATATTAGTTGATTCAAATATGTTCGTGATACTTCAGAAAAAAAATATCAACAACGCCTCGTTGGTTGATTTGAGCATGCGGCGTTGGTTGTTTTAACTACAAACCTATTCAATATAGCCAATTGTTGGTCAAAGACGAAACATGTTAAAATCAACCAAGGTTTTTTTTTTCGGTGTATCTGATACGAAAATCTCTTTTGATTTCTTTTATGAATACACAAGATATACCTACCTGCATATATACACAAGGCACTTGCACTTGCCCTTTTTTCTCGCTAAGATCCCGCTATAAGAAATCCTTAACGAGAATATTCGTACTTCCTGAAAGATGAAAAAAGAGTATCCAAAAACAGATATAGAAGTGAGAGAGCATCAAAGAAAATATTATTTTTGTTGAATTTTTATTTTTGTTGAATTTAGAAAGTATAAATTTGAAAGAGAAAAAGGACTTAACACAGATCTTAAGATAATTCTTTGAAAAGAGCTTTCTTAAAAGCTTATTAAAATGTGGATTTTCAGTTTCATATCCCATATTTTTTTATGGGCGTGAGACATCTGTATATAATTATTTGTGGTTATACGATGTGAAGTGGTGGTTGTTGGTCTCATCGAAGATTGTCCAACGTATATATTTATTATAAGATTTAAAGTGATCAATGTTTATGTTATCGCTTAGGAATGTGAGAATTCTGCTGGTTGCTATGACCTACGACACCGACGAGGTGACAACGACGCAAGCAGATTACCTAGGTGTCTCTTTCATCCCCTTGTTATATTTTTCTTTACTTCTCTGGGTACATACAAAATATATTTCCAAAATTAAACAACAGATGATGTTGAATGCAAAGAGGATACGAGAAACATTGGTCGCGTTCGGCTAGTGAAGCGATAGGGTAACCATAATCCAAAAACATTTCAGTCGATTACAACAACACAAACAAATCCGTATCGCTAAAGATACGTTGCCGAATGCGCCCATTTTCTCATTTCCTTTACCTTTTTCTAGTTTTGTCGGTTCACAGTTAAGCTGATATGCTTATCTCACTAACTCCCTTTATTTCTTACCAGAATGCAAATAATTAGTCCTCTTGTTCTTATTACTTGTCTTCGATTCTTTAACTTTTTTCTCCACCACAATATTTTCGGTCGAATGTGGGGACCCGCTGACAGTACGTTCTCCTAAGAAAATAGTATTATGATTTATATAATACAAAGATTTTATTGATTCTAGACGAGAGCTACAGAACGTGGGCACAGATATATGTTCCTGGCTCATTGTGGAAATTTGCAATTCAATAGCCGCATCTCAATTCAATTCTCTTTTTTTTTTAAAGCATATGGATTTTGCACAGGCTCGATTCCCCCTATAAATATGGGGCTGCTCAGAAGTTAGAACCAGAGAATATCAATTATCAAGAAGCCAATCGAAAGTTTCACCCTTCAAAACCCATTTCTTTACATTGTTGTATTTGTAATTTCACTTCGTGTCGATGAATAGATGTGAATTGTAACAATAACAAGACCTGTGCCAAATTATGTGCCGATAGACGAGTTGATTCTATGTATGCGTTTTTCACTGTTTTTCACTAATACTTTGCAAATCTAATTCATCAGCTGTTCGCTTCAGCCTGTAGGCAAATCAAACTGAGATCTGGGGATTGCCATCTTTATATTGTTTATCTATGGTCAGAGCTCAGATCATTATGACCTTATTATATGTAGCTATTATACACTGATCTCTATAATACACTGGATAGCGTATCGACATAAGAAAGTTGCTTCCATTTGAAGAATTGTTATATTATGAAGCTGACCACTTTTTTGTATAACAATATAACTGTATAACAAGTTATACAAAATAATCCACAAGGAAGGCGTCAAATTTCCGTTCGTTGTTCCCCCCAAATGTGTTTGCTAACATTGTTGTGTTTGTAATTTTGTTTCATTCATAAATGGTTTAATGAAACGGAATTTCAAACGTAGAGTGTGACAAGGAGGTAAAATCATAAAAAAAACACAGACTATGTAATTGCATTCTCCTTATCACACTTATCAGCTATTTTGTTCAACTTGTTTGCAAAGTGAAATAACTAACTATTACCTATTTAAACACCATTCTTATGAGATAATTCTAGTGCAATTGGAAAATAATAGCACAAAAAAAAATGCACACAGTGAATAACTTAATGAAAAAAATAATAAAACAAACTCCCACAAAATTTTTCCCTTTAATATCATTGGTCTGTTTCTCTTTCTTCAGGTTGACATCTTAGAAGCACGTTTTTTTGTGTAAATGTAGACGTCAAATTATGAATTGTCATCTTCAAATGGAAGCCAAAAAACTGTTATACATTATAAGGCTTACACTATCCAGTGTATATAGAGATCAGTGGTATTATATACTATGCATAATACATATGAATAGGTAATATTTACATACATTTATTAATATGTCAACCGAGGATAATGACGACGACGGCCACGTTTTACATTATTTTTAATACATCAAAGGGAACTACAGACCGAATACCGAAATCCAGCTAATTATTTGTTTTTCTAAAAAGTGCGCATTTCGTATACAACTACCGTATTAATAAGCCGATATAGCAATTTCTTAAAAAAAAGCAAATACCCTCTTTACAAGAACTTTGCAAGAAAAGTTTATTTATTTATATATGCAAACTAAAAATTTCCTTTAAAAAACTTTAATAAAAGTTTGATTTGTTTTTTTTTTGTCATTTTAGGGCTGACTTGGAAAAAATTAAAGTTCGAAAATACAAGATGCCATATTATGGAAGTCAAGTAATGTGTACATTATATTTGTGCAATAATACCTCACTGAATTGTATCGAAAACTAGCACACACGGACTTAAAGTACATAACATTTTATTTGTGATTTTGTTTTCAAACATAGATTAATGAGTTTAAATAAATTAAGTAAAACAGCCCCACAAAATATTTTTCCTTTACAAAAAAATAATAAAATATATATATTAAATGCTTTCTCTTATAGTTTAAGTTAAAGAAAAGGCAAGTATACACAAATGTGTCGTTCATTACTATTAAACTATTTCTATCAATCTGTTTAATATAAATACTTAAATTTTTGTGAGGTACACAGCTTCGCAATAAATATTTATTTAGTAATAATAAGGGTATTCATGCAACATCGTAGGTTTACAAATTGTGTAAAATGATAAGCTTACGCAAAGTTTGCATGAACGACCTTTTTTATACATTTGATTAAATTCTAGGTAATTCAAGAGTAGGAGTCACAATGACGTTTGGATAAGTTTAACCAGTTTGGATAACTTTACGCAACAAAATCCTTTGACAAGTTTAACCAAAATGTGTAAATCATTTCCCATACAAAGTTTGACAGTTCATTAACCAAAAGATAAACTTATCCAATTTGTAAACTTATTTAGGGTTTTACGAAGTTGCATGAATACCCTTAATAAAGTAATTTATAAACAGCTTTTTATTAAAAGCTGAAAATAATTTGCTCTGGATTTGATTTTTTCTCAAAAAAAAGAAGAATTTCAGCTGTTTCAACTGAAGCTAGCCATACACTGCAGAGCCAACAGGGCAAATGGTCCCGGGTCGATCCAAAAAACAGGAAAATTTTAAAAAATTGAAAAACAAATTTTTTCCTAAAAAAGAAAATTATTACTCAATTCTGTTTTTTTAATATATTTCTGTTTTAATTTTTTAGCTTATTAAAAATTCTCTAAAAGTTTATAAAAATATTTTCCATAATTATTTTAAATATAAAGGTCCAAGCCCAGTAGGTATAGTAAACCCGCTTATAGTCACAAGAAGATGACAAGGTAAGCGTTTTCAGGCGGCAACTGCCATGTTGCGAGTCGATCGTTGATGGCTAGCTTGCAATAGAAAATACTGTCATAAATCGAAGCATTAGATATTATATCGGTCAAGGTCAATTCCGACCATATAAACTCAAACATACAAGTTACCAGAAAAAGAAACAACACGAAATTAAAATTACTAAAATTTTCGTTTTTTTTTCTTACTCTTTTCAATAATTTTGAATTCACAGTAAATACAAATAATGCAAATAAAATGAAAGCAACATTCACACACGACGTTTGATTATAGCTATAGAAATCTTGAAATATTTCATAAAATCCTACAGAAATCAAATGACGCACCTTAAAAAAAGAAAGAAAATCAATCAAATTAAAGAGTTGAAAGTCATTTGCCACTAGACTGTAACTTGACCTATCCTAAAACAGATAAGGTTAAGAGACGATCTCCAGTGACAAAGGTTTACTTATTTTTGTATCTGTCGATCAAAGCCTTGTTTGACTGTTAAGTGGGGAATGGGTGAAATGATCTGGAAAAAGAAAACAATGTAATGAATGTAAAGAATTCGATTGAGCTAAAATAAAATAAAATTACTTACATAGACATGCTGTGTGGCTCTCACAACACCACAGGTCTTATCTGCTTGTTTGCATTTTGTGTTTTATTGTATTTGACTAGTGTTTATTGATCTCATCATCTTGATGTTATATTTATCTTACTTATTCTTATTTATGTAATTATGAAGTTTATTTTTAACCAAAGTTCAAGTTCGTGAAATTTTGCACATGAAGAATTCCTTTTTGTGGCAGGTGACAGATTCGGTATTTTGACACTGAAGTTTAGCTCTAAAAGGCACTGCCAGCATATTGTGCTGAATTAGAAAGACAATGTACAGTGTTTACTGTTTACCCTGGAGAAGTTAGGTACCTTTGGCCGGAAGTGTGTCAAACTGTGTTTTCATTTGAAAGAAAACATTAAAGGTTATGGCATAAGTGCAATTCAAACAGGTTTTAAGTAGGTATATTATTGATTATACTTCACTAGTCTTATAGATCTTTTTTTTTTATTTAATGAATATTAATCAACGTCGAGGTCGTTGACAACACAGATGATAGTTCCTGGAAGTAAAGCTCGATACTCGATACCAGTCTACAAATAACTTAAGGCAACAGCAAAAGGGATAGTATAAAAAGGACAAAAACATTAGAGCATAGGCCAACGACCGTGTGTTAGGTAATCGAGGTAATTCTATTTTAAGAAATCGAACCGTTGAAGCGTTATCGTAGCAAAAGTTTATCCATACATTCGAATAGCTTTTTTTATACGATAAATCTGTTCTTTTTTTAACAAAAAAAAAAAAAGAAGGAAAAGGGAATAAATTTTGCTATAAAATTAAAGAGGTGAGAAATTAATTTGTATGTAGGAGTTTTAAAATAATAACAACAAAGCAAAAATGTAGATCCACTGAAAAGAAGATCCACGATTAATAAAGATCCAAGTGAGGTAGTTGGTGCTTAGTCAGGAACATTTTGTGGCTCCGTTCATCTGGAAGTAGAGGTATGTGTCTCATTATCCTGAATGTTTTGTGACATCAAGCTTATGTACCTGTATTTTTTGTTTAAGCCCCGAGGTTTGAGTTAGCTTGCCTTAGGGCTATATTACCAGGTGCCAATATTGCGCCAAAGAGGTATCGATATAGCCGTCTCAACTTTTCGAGTCAATTACCTGGCGACTCGAGCCTCTGCTATTTTTTTTTAGGACTGGCGTTGTAACCAAAAGGTGCTTTGATTGAGCTCAGTATCCACGACACACTCCGGAAATCTGCAATAGGGTCAGTGATCAAGATTTGCCTTAAATCTCTGATGGAGATTTTAAGGCCACCTTCACTATTAGCAAGTGGCACAGTACAGTCCGGACATCTCGATTAGGGTCACTGAATCTAACTTAGTTTTTGTGTCCCGAAAGAAGATCTGGAAAACTTGATTATACTTTTTGTACAATACCCAAATGAATCACTATCAAGATGGAGACTGTCAGGGGATTAAAAATAGATCCAGAAAAAACAAAGAAGAACAATACTAAAAAGGATAACACTACTTTAAAAAGCCCCTTAAGGGTACTATTAGTTATTGTGCTCAGACTACCCCGTACAGTGAAAATTCATTTCCTTATAGTGGTGTCCCCTCTGGATCATGCTTTAAACTAAACCATATTACGAAACGTGAATATGAAGAAAGTTTAAAAAGAAAGAAATTTGAATTAAATATCTAACCTAACTCTATTTTAAATTGTTAGCTATTTTGAACATTGTTTTCATATGTATAAGAGTAAATTTTGTAAAGAAAGATTGATTAGAGGATCGTTAAATTAAAGTTTGAGAGTTGTTGCTAATAAGTTAAATAAGAAGAAAGAATACAAAAAATAAATATATCTATAAGAAAAAAAACAAGCAAATTTAATAATTAACAGGTGAATTAGTGAAGAGTTAAAGTGTGGCTCTGAACATTGAACATATATATGTATGTGTAAATAGTGAATCGGGCTCTGAATAAGAAGCCAATATAATTTTGTATTATATCAAGCTCAACCGGAAGAGAACTGCCCGCAGGACACCGATGGACATATGTTTAATGAACGGTAAGTCGTTATTATAAAAACAAAAGAGGACAAATTTTAGATCCCAAATATATACTAATATTGATTAAGGAGGGGAAGTTTCACACTCTGATTCTCCAAATCAAAGCTATTTGAAAGATAAATATTTTGCTGAAAACATTAACCTCTTTGCATTAAAAAAAAATATTACTATAAAACAAAAAAAAGAAGGATAACATAAATAACAGAAGATATTGTAATATTTTCTCAGGTTCGTTAATAAAACTTAATTCACTTTATTTCAATTCTCCACTTATGTTCTTTAGAAAATAAAACACTTTACTTTTACAACCACAAAATAATTTATTGTTCACCACTGAAAATAATTCACCCTTTTACTTTTATTACTACCAACTGTACTCATTCACGATTAAAAATAAACTGCGTCCTCTGCTGGTCAGACATGCACTGAAGGGTTTAGTATTTGCTTCCAGAGCTTTTCATAGGGGAAATTTCCCTTTCCAAAGCTTTCAATTCGACGTTAAGTATTGGAAGTTCGAAAGTTCACCAAAGCTCTCCGTAGGTTGGTTTGTGTCTTGTCTAGTTCGAAATTCGGTGTTCCTCTTATTCGAGAGTGGTTATAGTTCATTTGAGAGTCGTTATAGTACAAATGTGACAGTCGTTACACTGCCCCCTCCTTAAGATTGATCGTCCCGAGCAAATCTATCACTTCTTTCACCATTATAACGATGTAAACGGTCACTGTGAACTACTTTCATTTTGCCTCTAAGTCCTCTCTGAATGCGGTAGACGACATCATTTATTCGTGTTACAACAGTATACGACTTCCCAATTTTGTTGAAGTTTCGGTAAAAGTCCTTTCCGACGGTGGGGATTATAATACCACACAAGTTCTCCCACTTGGAATCCGTTCGAAGTTGCTTTTGTGTCGTATCGTGTTTTCATCTGATCACTTGTTAGTTTTCTATTTGCTCTTGTACTTTTCCGAATGTCACCGATGCCTTTCTTCTCTACTTTCATTATCGGTCAATTTCACGGGGCCAGTCTGTTGAATCTGTACTATTCTTTCGTTGTACTCCAAAGCCTTTGGTGGAGTTTAATTGTTAGGATAACGTCCATTGAAACTGTTGAGGTGACCAATTTGACATCATACCCCTTTGGCAGCTGATACTTCCGCACAAACTGACGACTTGTAACCATGATCATCTTCACGTTCATCGTGCTTACCTTCCACCACCACGCTGTGTCCAACAGATTTGACCGTTAACTCATCTGGTCGGAAATGGCTGACATCCATGGACACTTAAAACTCTCTGCTTTCCAACTGTGTAGCTTTCTTTGGAATGTCGCTTGTCACCCTGTCCCTGATATGTATGGCATGGATACAATCCAAATAAAGAGTCATCTTGTTGGCCGGTTATTACTTCCTCCTTACTCCAATCGCCAGTGGAATCCGCTTTTAATCTCTGGATGGCAACAACTTCCTTTTTTCTTCACGAGTGCAATGCTTGTAGTCGGATTTCTATGCTCTTCTTGGTGGCAATCTGCACTGGCGTTGTTGATGTCCAGTCTTGTTGCAATTCCAACATGCAGGTCTTCTAGGTGGCAGTCTGCACTGGCGTTGAAGGTGCCCGATCTTTTTATAATTCCAACATTCAGCTCTTCTAGGTGGAAATCTACACTGGCGTTGGAGATGTCCGGTCTTGTTACAATTCCAGCATCGAGCAGGTCCATCTCGCTGGTTCCTTTGCAACGCTGTTCTCTGACATAAACACTCCTTAATTTGTATTTCTCTTATTCCATGGGCTCCTTGAGAAGCCTGTTCTGCTGCTTCCATAGTCAGGGTGAACGCTAATGCCTTAGGAAGTGTGCGTTTCCCAGCGCTGAAGGTTCATATCAGATACAGCCCGGACAAAGGCTTCTGTTGCGAATTGGTTGATGATTTCACCCCTGCAGCCGGATATGCCAAATGTGCCAACCGCTGTTGATGATGATGTCTGCTTGGAGCTGTTGCAGAGTTGTTCCTCTTTTCTGGACTCTAATATTAAGTTGAGCGAGGAAAACTTTTTGCATATGGCCATCTCAAAAGCGTTTGTCAATGGCCTGAACAAGAGCACTGAAGTTGCCATTCTTATCTGCTGGTATGGTTTGAAGCATTTCAGCAGCAGTTCCTCTAAGGGCAAGCGTCAGAGCTATATATTTGTCTTCCTCATCCCAGGCATTTGTTGCCGCGGCTGCCTCAAACTGCTTCTTATAGATTGACCAAGAAGTTTGTCCATCGAAAGTTGGTGGATGCATCTCCTTTTTTTTTTGGTTAGTCGCCAGAACTTTCTCGAACCTTCATTTTCTTTACCTTATCCAATTCCTTCATTCGATTTTATCTTCGACCTTTTCGAACTTTGCTTCTACTGTCGACAATTGCTTATTTACAGTCGAAAATTGTTTATCGACAAGTTCGTCAAAGGCAATAATTCTGTTGTCAAAGGCTTCCAACTTACCTTCGAGCAGACTTGTCTGTTCTTGGAATTGTTGAAGAAGTTTTTTCTCTTGATTTTCGAGCAGACTCTTTTGTTCACTGCGTTGTTGTTCTAGAAGATTCTTTTGTTCTTGGCTCTGTTGTTGTAGAAGATTCATTTGTTCTTGGCTTTGTTGATCAAATCGTTCGAGAAGATTCTTTTGTTCATTGCTTTGTTCACTACGTTGTTCTTCAAATTTTGCGAGCAGCTGAGACAGCATACTGCTCATATCCGATGGTCTTGCTTGTTCCTGCTCTTCCTCCATTTCAATGTCGAATATCAACGTGTCTGGGTTTTCTCCACGTCTTCTTATACCCTCTTACAGACAAATTATAAGATCATTCTTTGTTCCAGACCTCGCTTGTTCAGTTCTGCCTTAAGCTCGACTGCGTCCTCTGCCGGTCAGATACGTGCTTTTATACTTTTCACAAGGTTCCCGAAATAGCTGGAAGGTTCTAGTATTTGCTTCCAGAGCTTTCCATAATATTATTATAGATAGTATTATTATAAGTATTGGAAGTTCGAAAGCTCACCAAAGCTATCGGTAGGTTGGTTTGTGTCCTGTCTAATTTGAAATTCGGTGTTTTTTTTATTCGAGAGTGGTTATAGTTCATTCGAGAGTCGTTATAGTACAAATATGACAGTCGTTACAATATTTTCATAAATTATAAATGTTTTTATAATTCTTAGTAATGAATTCAATTTTTAATATATTACATTACATTAAATTGATTTGTATTGACTTCCCTAAGGGTTACAAGGCTCCCGCTTCCTTACTCTGCTCCCTCTCCACCCCTCTCTACCATCTTATCTTTTCTCACTGCCTCTAGTTCCTTTATCCACTCTTCTCTCTTCCCCGTTTGGTCCATTATTTCCCTCATCCTTTCCCCTATTGGTTTTCTTTCATCTCCGACAGATCTGCATCTTTCTAATACATGCTCCCATGTCTCTTGTTCACCCTCACATATTCTGCACATTCTCTCCTCTTCGCTCTTCCTCTTCTTTCCCTCACCTCATTCCCTAGCCTGACTCTTGCAATTCTCCTTGTTCTTTCTGTCTTCCAACCCGCTGTTAAATATTGTGGAATCCCTTGTGTCATTATTTCTTTATACCACCGGTTGTAACTAGATTCTCTTATTCTTTCCCTTCTTTCCTTCTCTTGCTCTCCCCAGTCTTCTCTTTCTATTGCTTCGTATCCATTCATACTGTCTTCTCTTCCCTTTATTTTTTCTCTCCCTTGTTCCCATCGTAACCCTCTTCCCCGTTCATCTCTCTGTCTCTCTTTCATCTCCTCTAAACATTCCCTTCCTATGTCACTTCCTTTTCCATCTGTTAATTTCTGTTCATAATTCCATGCCCTTTTCCGTGCTCTAATCATTATCTTATCTCGTTTTGTTTCCTCTCTTACCATGTACCCTGGAGTTTGCCATTCTACCCCTAGCGTCCACTTGAGGTACCTCTCTTGCACCCTTTCCATTTCTTTTCTCTCCTCCCATCCCCATACTTCCACCCCATATCCCATCACCGTCCACACCAGAGTGTCAAAAAGCCACATCTTCCTCTCCCAATCCTTCTCGAATTTCCTCCTTCCAATCCCCCATGCTTCCTTCATGGCCACTGCTGCCTTTTTTATTCTGTCCTTTATGTGTGCTTCCTGCCCTCCATTTTTTTTTGAACACATACCCCAGGTATTTAAATTCTTTTACTTCTTCGATCTTCTTTCCTCTCCATCTCCAGTCTACTGTTGTGTTCCTCCCTCCTCCCTTCCTGAACCTCATCACTTTCGTCTTTCCCACATTTACTTCCAGTCTTTTCCTCTCAAAGTACTTCTCCAGTCTTCTTATCATGCTTTGCATCTCCTCTTCATTTTTCGCCATTACCACCACATCGTCTGCGTATGCCAGCGAGCAAATTCTTTTTCCTCTCACTTTTACCCCTCCCCAGCTCCCTTTACCCAGTTCATCCTCTATATCCGCTGTCAACAAGTTAAACAGTTTTGGGCTCATCGGACACCCCTGTCTTACCCCCTTTCCCGTCCAAAATGTTTCCCCCATCACTCCTGCCGATTTCACTCTACTCGTTGTTTCTTCGTAGACCTCCCCTACTCTTTCCCTGAGCCCTTCTCTCACTCCTCTTTCCTCCAACGCCTCCATCATAATTTTCCTGTCTACTGAGTCAAACACAGCTTTTAAATCTATAAACAGTGCCACTAGCTTGCCCCTCTCCTCTGCAACCTCTTTGTTCACCAAATAGTTCAGCACATATACGTTGTCTATCGTTCCTACTCCTCTTCTGAAACCCGTTTGATTTGGTGGTATCATCCCTTTCTCCTCCGCTTCTTCTTCTAACCTCTTCGCTAAAACCGTCGTATATATTTTATACAGCGATGGCATGAGCGTTACTCCTCTGTATTCTTCTACCTTTGTTCCTACACCTTTCTTTATTATCGGGGCAATTACTCCCTCTTTCCACCCCTCTGGCCATCCATCTCCTCTCCACACCTTCCTGCAGATGCCCCATGCTACCTCTATAGCTTGTTCTCCTCCATATCTCCACGCTTCATTAGGTATACCGTCTGTTCCCATTGCTTTTCCTTCTTTGAGTTTTCTAACCACCTTTCTGATCTCCTCCTTACTAATTTCGGTCTCATCTTCCGCTCTTCTTGTTACCTGTTCTCCCATTCTCACTCTTTCTTCCACCCCTCCAATTAGACGCATAAAATATTTTTTCCATTCCTCTTCTTCAATCCCTTCCCCCATCGTCTTTCTCTTCTTTCTATCTCTATTTATTATTTCCCACACTTTGTTTTCAGTATTGGCATCTGCAATTTCTCTTATCATCTCATCCTGCTCCTCTCTTTTCTTTCTCTCAATCATCGCTTGATATTCTCTTTTTCGCTCCCTGTATTTTTCCTTCGTCCCGATACTCTTCCTCCACCTCCTTAACTCCTTTCTTACTCCTTCTTTTTTCTCCCTACATTCTTCATCCCACCATCCTCCCCTTTTCTGTTTTCTTTGCCTTCCCCCTACCTCCTCACTTTGTTCAATCTCTCTCTTAATCCTCTCCCCTATCTGATTTTCTGAATCCTCTGCTCCCTCTTCCAAGCTCACTCTTCGCATTCTTCTCTCGAATTCCCGTTTCATCTCCTCCGACCATCTTCCCGTTTTTATTCTTTTTACCACCTTTGCTTTATCCCTCTTTCTCCTTCTTCCTGTCTTTATAGTGATCACCAATGGTTGATGATCTGACTCTACTCTATCTGTTACTTCCATCCTTTCTATTCCTCTTCTCGTCCTTTCGTCACCTAGTACATAATCAATTACTGTCTCCCCTCTGCCTCCTGTATACGTGAACTCTCCCTCCTCATCCCCCTCTATATTCCCCTTAAAAATTTCCCACCCTAATTCTCCTATCACCTGCGTTAGTTTCTTACCTTCGGTGTTCACTTTTTTATCTTTCGATCTCCTCCCTCTCTCTTCGTCTCCTATACCCCTCACTCTCCCACCCTCCAATCCTGTTCTCGCGTTGAAGTCCCCCCTTTTTATCACTCTTTCTTCATCTGACTGCCTCTCCATCCATCTCCTCAAGAAGCAGTAGACATTTATACCACTCTGTTTAACAACGCTCTGAATAATGCATATTATCCAGTGCGGTGGAAGACAGCTGTGGTGCATCCTCTCCCGAAAAAGGGAAAGGACAACTCCAATCCGGCGAATCTCCGGTCGATAAGTCTTCTTCCGAGTATCAGCAAGGTATTCGAAAAAGTTATCAATAGAGCTCTGTCTAAGTGGGCAGAGGACAATAATATCATACCGGACAATCAGTTCGGTTTTAAGGCGGGACATGACACTATTCATGCCGCGTCGAAACTCGTTTCTGATGTTCAATGGAACAAATCTAAGAAGCAGTGTACGGGTGCCTGTCTGGTTGATTTGGAGAAGGCCTTCGACACCGTATGGTTAGAGGGTCTTTATCTAAAGCTGACCAGACTTGGCATTAGTAAACCACTATTATATATGCTTTATGATATGCTCAATGGCAGAAAGTTTGTTGTCAAGAGTGGCAATGTAACTTCTGCCACAACCTTTAATATTAAAAATGGTCTTCAGCAGGGAGCGGTCAACTCACCGATTCTATTCAGCATTTACACCAGCGATCTGATAAGTAGTCTAACTCAGGCAATAGCGTATGCCGACGATCTAATTGCGTACAGAACAGCTGCAAAAGTCGAGGACATCAGGATTCTTTTGCAGAGTGACTTCGATGAGATTCAACGATATTGTGATGACTGGAAGTTGAAAATCAACTTTCAGAAATCAGAAACTATCTTGTTTAGGACTCCGTTGCGTGGAGCCACAAGGGATACGAGAAAGAACTGGCGCAAGCTGGTGATCGTAGGGCCAAATGGACATCCACTGGCGAGTAAAAGTGTAGTAAAGTACCTTGGCATCTGGATGGATCAGTATTTGTATTTCGACAGACATATAAATGCTGCTCTGGCCAGGGCTAGGGGAGCCTTTGCCCTGACGAAACGGCTGTTTTATAGCAGCCGGCTTGATAGCAGGGTGAAGGTGATTTGCTACATGGCCCTTCTCCGGCCGATGATTGCCTATGGATGCCCGGTTTGGTTCAACGTTGCCCCATCTCAAATGGAAAAGATTCGGGTGTTTGAGAGGCAGTGTCTTCGACGCTGCCTTGGATTGCACAGAACACCAGAGTCGGAGTACAAACACTACTATTCCAACCTGGCTCTATACAACGGGGCCAACATAAACAGGATAGATAATTTCTTGCTGAAGCTTATTCGGGGTCACATTGCAAGAGCGATGTCCTCGTCTAACAGCTTAATTTTCGGGGCTTACTACCCCAACAACGAATACTACGAGAGTGTGCGTCTAAGCGGCTTTATTCCGCCCGATGCATTCCTCCACCTAGACAGTCGAGGGTTGATCCAGGATAGAGCGGCGGTTCCGCTAATCTACCACGTCGGCCGTAGAACTGTAGATCGGCGGCTCCTTTACAGTCGAGACGTCCTCGCACAAGACGGAGCTGAGCACCTTCGGTTCAGTAGGACTGTGTCCGAACGGGACCGAAGAGATAGGGTAAAGCAGGAGAACCAGTTCTGGTGGTTGAATAACGAAGATGAAGTTCCTTCAGACATTTAATAGTTGACCTTGCTATTTTCTCTTGTATGGCCGACTTACATAGGTTTAGGTAGTTAGTTTTAAGTAGGGACAGTCAGGGTGGCATCAAAAAAAAAAAAAAAAAAAAAAAAAAAAAAAAAATTATAAAATCAACAAAAATACAAAAAAAATTATAAAAACCGGAAAATGCTTGCTGTGGCTGTTCTAGTTTGTAAGTAGCTTATAAGTAGGTTGTAATTAGTTTAAAATTAGTTGTAAGTAGTTTTAAGTAGTTTTAATTAGCTTTAATTTAGTTTTATGTAGTTTTTAAGTTTTATATAAAACCAAAAACTAAAGACATAGATACCGAGTTTTTTTGTGAAATTCTTCTCGGTAAAAAATAAAACCGACCTGGATTTAGTATTAAGATAGTTCTTAGGCCGAAAGGCATTAGCATTAAGTTATTCTAGTTTAACTTAGAGCGCCCGACTGGGGCCAGTAAGTTAGTTTTAAGATATTGATAAGTAGGCTAGTTTTTATGAATTTTTGTCTAGCTTTAAGATAGTTCTAAGATAATTGAAAATAAAAATGAATTTACAAAAAAATCCATCTTCTTAAGCTTTCCAACTTCTTGTCTATGTCACCATTTACATCATACGTTGCTACTATAACCCATTCATCCGTACCTGCTTTAACTTTCCTGCTCATTAATCGTTCTTCCTGTTCCTGAATCTCATCACCCTCTATCGCCATTTCTTCTCTAATTCCCATTATAATCCCCCCCATTGCTCTTCCCTTCTTGTTCTTCTTTTTTGCTCCCTGTCTTGTCCATTTATACCCCTTTGGCAGTTGTGTTTTCCATTTTTCTCAATTCTTTTCCTCTACCCACGTTTCTATCATCACTACAACTTCCCATTCTTTGATCCCTTCCCAGAACTCTTTTTCGCTTTACCCCGCAACATTCCAGAAGCCTATCTTCCATCTATCCCCTGACTCTTTTCTACTTGATTTATCTCCTTCTTCTTGTTCCCTTATCCGTTTTTTGACTCTGAATTCTGTTCTATTCCTCCTTCCCCTTCTTGTTTTTCAATATTCCTACTTTCACTCTGCATTTGTTTCTCCTGTTCTCCCTCTTTAGCTATTGTTTCCCTTATGACCTCCCTTTTTTCATCCCAAACCCATGTCTCCCCATTTACTATCAGCTTCCCATATCTTATTATGATCTGCTTCCCTTTTCTCTTTTCTTCTTCTGCTCGATCCCTTATCAGCCACTGCATTCTTCGTTCTTTCCACGTTAAGTCCTCTTCAATTCTTTCCCTTCTTCCTCTTAGGTTGGCTTTCTTACTCATCACCTCTGTTTTACCGCCTAGAGTTTCCAATTTTACTTCTATCATACCTTCTTTCCCGTCTGCACCTCTCCTTCCGACCTCCCTTGCTTCCCCTATCCTTGCTTGGACTCCTATCCTTTCGAATATTCTTTCTACCGTGTCTTTTATTGTGCCTCGTATCTGCACGTTTTTGATCATTATATTCCTCCTTCGTTTTTCTTTTTCTTGTCTTTCTATCCTTGCTTCCATCTCGTTCATCCTCTCCGCTAGGTTTTCTTTCCCATCTCCACCACTTGTTGTGCTTGTTCTTTCTTCAATTTCCGCTCTACTATTTTTTATTCTCTCCTCTATCTCCCGTGTGCCTTGTGCTTTCATCTCTAATTCTTCTATCCTTCTTGCTAGCCCTCTTACTTCAACTTTCAGTTCTTCTCTCTCCTTTTCCCCTCTTCTTATTTCTTCTCTCATCTTTCCCAGTTCTTCCTTCATCTCCATTCTCAACTCTTTCACCTCTTGTATCTCCCGTTTGAATTCATATCTCATCTCCTTCAATATCCTCTCTACTTTCGACTCCTCTTGTTCCTTTTTCTGCGGCGATCGTGGGATTTTCTTGCTGGCTTGGAATACTTCGATTCCTTCCTCATTCTCTTGCTCAACTCCGTTCACCTGCTCTCTCTTCCTCTTCCATAAGTCACTAATATCTCCCATCGATCCCGTGTTCATATTCCTCGACAATCTTTCGAGATTTGTCGGCCTTCCTCTCCTCTTCATTTCTTCCTCACTACACTCTCCTCTTTTGTCCGCCATGCTCTCTTATCTAATTTATTTTTATTATATTATATTATATTATATTATATTATTTTATTTTATTTATTAGAATTATTTTATTTTATTTTATTTTATTTTATATTTATTTATTTATCCAATTTTATGTATTAATTTTATTTTATATTATATTATATTATATTATATTATATTATATTATTTTATTTTATTTAATTTAATTTTATTTTATTTTATTTTATTTTATTTTATTTTATTTTATTTTATTTATTTATTTTATTTTATTTTATTTTATTTTATTTTATTTTATTTTATTTTATTTATTTTTATTCATTTTCCAGAGCAAACCAATAAACACGTCCGTTCATGTCAAAGGCCTATTCAATCTCTCAATTCAATTTTTTTTTTTCATTATTCAATTTTTAATAATAATTCATATTGAATTGAATGTTTAGATTAAGGGATAAAACTCACAAGTTTGAATTTTATTGAGTTATTACTTTCGATGATGAGTTAGTAAGTCTTACGTTGGTGGTGTGTGGGGGCTCAGCTGGGCCAGCAATGAGGAGGAAATATGGAAATTATCGCATCACTGCCAATAAACAGTACAAACACAAATAATAATATACAGATGTCTTACCTCCATAGAAAATTCTGTTCTCAAAAATTTTTCCAGTATACAAATATCCAGCAGACAAAATGAATTCAAATAAGATTTCATGAGAAGAAAAAGCTTTTTATAATAAGACAAGAGATCAACATGGAAAACACTTTGAATACTTTTCTCATAAACACAAAAACAAATGACTGGAGAATTTCTCTCATTAAGGGTAGGTCTACCGCAGAAGCAAACTCAGAACTCATGTAAATGCGTTTGAGTGTATTAGTGAAAGAAAAATGCTCTCTTTCATCATTTGGAAATGGGAATACTTTGTAATTTTTCTCTAGTGCTTTATTTTTCTCTCAAAACCAGAGACAGGGAAAGAGTTGCGCACAATGCACAAGCAGCACAGCGACAGCACAAGGAGTTCATGTCATGGCTATGGGCAAGCGCACACAAGTATATGCATATATAGATGAAATGATAGGACATACATAATAATACCTATTAATACTGAGACTGACTGGCGTGGAAGAACAAACAATGTCTGTTTTTTTTTTCTTCTTTGGCTCTTGGATAAACATTTTGTCCATATGAAGGTAGTGGTGGGTTGTGTGTAGGTAAATGGCACTGATCTCTATATACACTATATGCCTAATAATGTATAACACTTTTTTTTGCTTCTATTTGAAGATGACAATTAGGTGCTCAGCTTCATAATTTGACGTCCACATTTACACAGAAAAACGTGTTTCTTAGATGTCAACCTGAAGAAAGAGAAACAAACCAATGATATTAAAGGGAAAAACTTTGTGGGAGTTTGTTTTATTATTTTTTTCATTAACTTGTTCACTGTGTGCATTTTTTTTGTGCTATTATTTTCCAATTGCTCTAGAATTATTTCATAAGAAAGGTGTTTGAATAGGTAATAGTTAGTTATTTCACTGCAAACAAGTTCAACAAAACAGCTGATGAGTGTGATAAGGAGAATGCGATTTCATAGTCTGTGTTTTTCTTATGATTTTACCTCCTTGTCACACTCTACGTTTGAAATTCCGTTTCATTAAGCCATTTATGAATGAAACAAAATTACAAACACAACAATGTTAGCAAACAGATTTTGGGGGGGGGGGGAGGGGGGGGCTGAGCAACGAACGGAAATTTGACGCCATCATTGTGGATTATTTTGTATAAATTGTTATACAGTTATTACAAAAAAGTGGTCAGCTTCATAATATAACAATTCTTCAAATGGAAGCAACTTTCTTATGTCGATACGCTATCCAGTGTATTATAGAGATCAGTGGTAAATGGTCATTCAAGTATCGCTACATTCTGTTCGTTTGTTATGATCTTATAACAATGGGAAGGATATGTTTTATTCTGTAAGAAATTTTAGACTGAGGATTGAAAGAATTGCATTATCGAGTAAAATTGGATGCGATTGCATGCATGTATAAATATTTTTATTACATTAGGTATTGGTATGTAGAACAAATATCATATACCTAACTTCCTTTTTATCTCCTAAGCGTTTCTGTACCTACTTACTTCATGTTTCAATTGCAATTGAATCGACATTACATTTGTGAAAATTTAAAATATTTCTTATTTAAAGGCATTTATTGAAGTGAAAACCACGGAAGGTAAATTTTTGTACAGCAAAATTTTTGAATAAATAATTTATATATTTTTAAGTTTTATTGAATGTTCAAGCTGAATAAGAAGTTGCACACATGAATTAGGTCGTGGTTCTCCACGAGGTTTAGTCAAATGCATCGTATTTTATGATTATACATAAATGTAAGTACTTACTTACTTATTTACTTATCCGGCTCCCGATCCATGGAGGGTCTCTGCCTGAGATATTGCGGTCTTCCATCGGTTGCGGAACCTCCCACGCTACCTCCAGTCATCGAGACCAAGCGTTCTTGCGTCGGAAACCGCCTGATCCCTGTAGCGGAGGTTTGGTCTTCCTGGTCGTCTCAAACCTGGGGGCTGGGATTTGAAGATTTTTTTGGCTGGAGCATTACTCTCCATTCGCTCGATTTGGTCAAGCCAGTGTAGTCGGCGTGTTTTGGCTTTTTGGACTACATCCACATATTGGTACAGCTCGTATAATTCACGATTAAATCTTCTCCTCCATTCGCCCTCCTCGCATATTGGACCAAATATCCGCCGAAGAATTTTTCTTTCGAAAGTGCCCAGTATCAATTCCCTTTTACTTATCGTCCAGCACTCAGCGCCGTAGAGTAGAACTGGTAAAATTAGCGTTTTGTATAGCGTGCACTTTGTCTTCAGGGAAAGGAGTTTTGAACCCATTTGTTTGGCCAAACCGAAGTAGCAGCGGTCTGCTAGGGTAATTCTTCATCGGATTTCCACTTAGGTGTCATTAGTGGGGTTGATGTTTGTTCCAAGGTAGGTGAACTCCTTGACTACCTCGAAATTACTGCAACCAACAGTGACGTTTTGTCCTAGGCGATAGACAGATGAAGCTTTGTTTGTTCACTTCAAGACCAACGCGTTTCACCTCAATTTCAATTTCAATTTATCTAGAACAGGACTAGTCTTAACACTGTAAGATACAATATCTTATAAAGTAGTGTAAGCTTCGGTATATAATACTGAGTTAATAATATAAGTGAATACTAAGTGACAAAATCAATTAATACATAATGACTTCAAAAGGATATTGAAAAATAAGAATATTTTTAGTAACATATGCAAATAAAATAGAAAGCAAAAATGTTTTGGAAAATCATAATATAAAAAAAAATCCTTATCAAGGTGCCTCCAAATGCCGCCATAGTCTCTGCCTGAACTGATTCGTGTTAGCTATCAATCTGATACATCTAGGGAGAGAATTCCACAGCTGGACTACATTAACAAAAATTTGCCTTTTGGACACAACGAAAAAGTAACGAACGGGTGAAAGATCAAGTCTTCTAGTAGATCCAGAAGGAATTCGATTAAAAAGCTATAATGGCTGCCGAGTTTGCATTATATGTATTATGCAGAAGAGTCATCGTCCTAAAATTCAACAAGTTCTGAAAAGTGATGCTAAATAATGATTTAGAGAACAATGAGACATGGGCATACCGTCACAGACCATACACATAACGAGCAACGCTATTAAAAGCTACATTAAGTCTACGTTTGTTTTCATAGTCACAATTAGGAAAAATTTCACATCCAAAAAGAATAATGGGAATAAGCAAAGTCTTGGCAAGTATTTTCCTTGTTTTGATTGGGGTGAAATATTGGGTTGTCCAGAGGGTACGGAGACCACCATACACTTTACCTAGTCGATCTCGATCTGTGGAAGTGTGTGCACGTTATCGGCTTTCACAGTTTTCTTTAACTAAAATCGGAGTGACTTTTCAAAGTTTTAATTTTACCCAGCTATTTTTAATAGTGCAATAGCACAGAGGTAGAGGTGGCCGACCGACAACCTGAGGATCACAGGTTGGAGTCCCAGTCGGGCAAAAATTATTTGGTTGCTTTTTTTCACAATCGTGAAGTAGAAAACTTTATCGATTGGGAAAAGCAGCAAATGCAAACCAACAACACCGTGGGGACATCGAAAGGTGCCCCAGCAACAACAATGAAGCCAGCTATGGAACCACCAGCCAAAGCTACGGTCAGTGCCGTAGCAACAACAACAACAAGCAAGCAAGCGATGGCACCACCAGCCATACCATCGTCTAGTGCCGTAGCAACAACGGCAAAAACAGCAACGGCACCAACAGCCGATGTTAAGAATAAGAGGAGAAAGAGGACTAGCTATGCGCTGAACAGTGTCAAGCGCCGCTCCACTACCACCTCAGCGCAGCTGCCAGCCGGGGTGAAGGAGACGGTGCGCACAGCGAAGACGTCAGCAGCAACAAAAATTCAACAACAATTGGATTCCTCGCCATCCGATGACGACATTGAATACATGTCAGAAGGTGGCGAGGGATTATTCACAACAGGGGAGTCCAACAGCAACTTGCTGGTGGACTTAACCTCCCCAGAGGCGTCCTCCGAAGAGGAAAATGAGGCGCAAGTTGCAATAGTCGCGCTGGATGAGAAAGCCATCAGCGAAAAAATTGATGCCATTCAGGGGGAGATGGGAAGGCTGAACTCCATAGTTACCCCTCTGATTGAAGCCCTAAAATCGAAACAACAAGCCCGAAGAGATCGTGAGAGGCAGGAGCGCGAGAATAAAAAGCGCTCCAGGCGCCACTCAAAGCAGCGCCACAAAAAACAGCGCCACAACAAGGGATGGCGCAGCCACAGCAAAGGTAAGCCCAGCAGCAACAACAGAAACAGCAACTGCTACAGCAGGGCCAACAGGAGCAGCAACAACAACAGCTGCCAACCGAGCAACCACAGCAGCAACCAAAAGTGCAACGCACACAAAAACAAAAGCAGCAGCAACAACAAAAACCACAGGAGCGGAGTCAACAGCAGCGGAACGAGCATCAGCAGGGAGTTCACCAGCAGCAGCCACAGCCGCCCCAAAATAAAAAAGAAAAGGTGCCACCTATTAATACTTACAAAATGGAACTTCAGGAAACCATTGACCTATGTAAGTCGGCCATAGGCCAAAACTTTTTTATTAAGCGATTAAGTAAAGATAGACATGCTATCCACTGTTCTACAGTGGAGCAGCACAAAATTATTAAGGAATTATTAAAGAAATCCACGACTGAGTTCTTCAGTTTTACCCCCAAAGTGGATAAATATCAAACGGTCCTCATGAAGGACATAGATTCCTGCACGGAACCACAGGTGCTCTTAAATGAGCTCCGTCAAAAAGCGAGCGACGATCTCGACTTTATCGGGGTCAAGCCGTTTGCTACAGTCAGAGCCAGATGGGAGAAGCGGTCTTTGCCGTTCTTTCTGGTACAGCTATCGCCCAGCAGCAAACTGGATAGGTTGAGGAGTATCTCCGTCCTCAACTACCAGGTTGTTACTTGGGATAAATTAAAGAGACGCGGCGAAATGCTCCAATGCATGCGCTGCCAAAGGTTTGGCCACGCTGCAGCAAACTGCGAAATGCAGTCACGCTGCGTTAAGTGTGGTGAGGACCACATAAAGGGAGAGTGTAAACTCGGCGAGGAACGGGTCGAAGACATGACCCAGCTTAAATGTGCACTTTGCGGAAAGGAGGGGCACCCTGCTTATTATCGGGGTTGCTCAGCTTTTCAGCAAATTCGAATTAACAAAGCGGCTAAGCAGACAGCGGTAAAGATACGCCCATCA
This sequence comes from Dasysyrphus albostriatus, assembly GCA_946251815.1. Classification (NCBI taxonomy): domain Eukaryota; kingdom Metazoa; phylum Arthropoda; class Insecta; order Diptera; family Syrphidae; genus Dasysyrphus; species Dasysyrphus albostriatus. The sequence goes on along the minus strand of OX276335.1, from coordinate 122,092,392 downwards.
ACGCGTGCTCCTACAGCAACGCCCGTCAACCCCCAAATTTCCTACGCCCAAATGGCGGCAGGGAGGGGAAAAACGGTACAGCCTTCAGCTAAGGTAGCCCAACCGGCCCTAGTGCCAAAGGCGCCGGACGCTCAGGCCGAAATAAGAAGCATGTTGCTGGCAATTCAAGGCCAGTTGACAGGACTTCAGACTCAGATAAAGGAGCAAGCGAATAGGGAAGACTATCTCTACTCTGTTTTGCCTAGCTTAACGCAAATTAGAGGTTAAAGGCGCGCTATTGGAGAGGCCTCTTAGGATGCTTGCTGTGAATGAAATATCACTGATTAGGACCGAACGTAGAGCTAATCTTTTCCAATTGTTGAAAGACCAAAGTCCAGATGTGTTTATGGCCAGCGAAACTAAGCTGGACCAGAAACATAAGTTGACTAACAACAATTACAATATCGTTAGAAGAGATCGACCCAACTCCACTCAAGGGGGGGGCGTCGCAATCTTCATACGAAAAGGCATTAATCATAAAGTTATATATAATAGTGATCTGCGCAGATTTCGGCTGTTGGAGGCGTGCATCATATGCATTCCTCTCCAACAGGGGAAGCGAATGTATGTGATCGCGGCTTATGCACCGGCATCACCTCAGCCAACTGATGTTATGACAGAGCTTGAAAAACTTTTCGAATGTCTACACTTGAGCTTGGAAGAAAATAACTTTCTCATGGCCGGTGATTTGAATGCCAAACACCAAGATTGGGGAAATAAAATTCAAAATCAAAGAGGTATCCATCTTTTCAATTGGATGAGTCAATACAACACTGAATATGGTGTCGACCTGCTGGCTACGGATCAGCCATCGTTTCAAAGAAGCGGTGCCTATCTGGATCTATTGCTAATAGACGCAAGACTGACAATTACTGACACTGTGGGTCAAAGACCAAGAAACTGTTTACGAACGATCGAGTACGACAGTGATCACTGCGGACTCGCCACCGTAATACAGCTTCCGAACGAGCTCGTGGAGTTGAATGAGTATGTACCTGTGCATACTTACAATTACATGAAGGTGCACTGGCCACGCTTTATCAACGCCCTATCGAGCGAAATCAGTTCGAACAACATATCCCCACCAAATGACAGGAATTTGGCAAATAACGAAATAGACCAATACCTAGAACAAATGGACGAGACAATCAAACGAACAATGAACAAAACAATACAGAAATATAAACAACGGGAAGCAATAGACATATACCGAAATGCGACCATTGACGCATTACACAGACAAAAAAGTGGACTGCTAACAAGACTCAAACACTTGTACCGACGGTTTACTGACCCTCACGATCTGGAGATTAGGACACTGAAGTCATCGATCAAGAACATCAACCAACTAATTAAAGAGAACTATCGGTTGTCAATTAATTTGTATTGGGACAACAAAATTCGGGCCGTTAACTCTAGCGACCCGAGTATGTTCCCCAAATTAACAAGATATTTAGAAGGAATGATCAGAACGATCATCCGTGTCTTAAGCTTCAGAGAACGACGGACAACAGAGACGTACTTCTGACAGCAGGAATTGATCCACAGGACGCCGTCTTGGACGATAACCTCTTTATTGTCGAAGATCCGTAGGAGAAAGTGGAGGCTGTGGGGGCTGCTTTCCAGCAAGTGTACAAGGTGAATGCGTGCATTCGCCCGAATCACGACCTGGATAACAGAGCCTTGCTCCATCACTTCTACCTTCGGAATGACATCACGCAATGGCGATCAGAGAACCTTGGTTTCACCGGGTTCAATGAAGATCATTTGGCAAACGCCATAATCGCCGAAAGAAATGGGCCCAGTTCCCTGTTAATTACGAAGGTAGAGCTCCAGCTCATCCTCGATTCATTAAAGAAGAAGAAGTCAGCAGGAGTCGATGGCATATCCAACGTTGTACTTCGACATTTACCTCAAGAAGCAGTAGTCATGTATACCACTCTGTTTAACAACTTTCTGAATAATGCATATTATCCAGTGTGGTGGAAGACAGCCGTGGTGCATCCTCTCCCAAAAAAGGAAAAGGACAACTCCAATCCGGCGAATCTCCGGTCGATAAGTCTTCTTCCGAGTATCAGCAAGGTATTCGAAAAAGTTATCAATAGAGCTCTGTCTAAGTGGGCAGAGGACAATAATATCATACCGGACAATCAGTTCGGTTTTAAGGCGGGACATGACACTATCATGCCGCGTCTAAACTCGTTTCTGATGTCCAATGGAACAAATCTAAGAAGCAGTGTACGGGTGCCTGTCTGGTTGATTTGGAGAAGGCCTTCGACACGGTATGGTTAGAGGGTCTTTATCTAAAGCTGACCAGACTTGGCATTAGTAAACCACTATTATATATGCTTTATGATATCCTCAATTGCAGAAAGTTTGTTGTCAAAAGTGGTAATGTAACTTCTGCCACAACCTTTAATATTAAAAATGGTCTTCAGCACGGAGCGGTCAACTCGCCAATGCTATTCAGCATTTACACCAGCGATCTGATAAGTAGTCTAACTCAGGCAATTGCGTATGCTGACGATCTAATTGCGTACAGAACAGCTCCAAAAGTCGAGGTCATCAGGATTCTTTTGCAGCGTGACTTCGAGAAGATTCAGCAATATTGCGATGACTGGAAGTTGAAAATCAACTTTCAGAAATCAGAAACTATCTTGTTTAGGACTCCGTTGCGTGGAGCCACAAGGGATACGAGAAAGAACTGGCGCAAGCTGGTGATCGTAGGGCCAAATGGACATCCACTGGCAAGTAAAAGTGTAGTAAAGTACCTTGGCATCTGAATGGATCAGTATTTGTATTTCGACAGACATGTAAATGCTGCTCTGGCAAGGGCTAGAGGAGCCTTTGCCCTGACGAAACGGTTGTTTTATAGCAGCCGGCTTGATAGCAGGGTAAGGTGATTTGCTACATGGCCCTTATCCGGCCGATGATTGCCTATGGATTCCCGGTTTGGTTCAACGTTGCCCCATCTCAAATGGAAAAGATTCGAGTGTTTGAGAGGCAGTGTCTTCGACGCTGCCTTGGATTGCACAGAACACCAGAGTCGGAGTACAAACATTACTATTCCAACCTGGTTCTATACAACGGTGCCAACATAAACAGGATAGATAATTTCTTGCTGAAACTTATTCGATGTCACATTGCAAGAGCGATGTCCTCGTCTAACAGCTTAATTTTCGGGGCTTATTACCCCAACAACGAATACTACGAGAGTGTGCGTCTAAGTGGCTTTATTCCGCCCGATGCATTCCTCCACCTAGACAGTCGAGGGTTGATCCAGGATAGAGCGGCGGTTCCGCTAATCTACCACGTCTGCCGGAGAACTGTAGATCGGCGGCTCCTGTACAGTTGGGACGTCCTCGCACAAGACGGAGCTGAGCACCTTCGGTTCAGTAGGACTGTGTCCGAACGGGACCGAAGAGATAGGGTAAAGCAGGAGAACCAGTTCTGTTGGTTAAAAAACGAAGATGAAGTTCCTTCAGATATTTAATAGTTGACCTTGCTATTTTCTTTTGTATGGCCGACTTGCATAGGTTTAGGTAGTTAGTTTTAAGTAGGGACAGTCAGGGTGGCACAAAAAAAAAAAAAAAAAAAAAAAAAAACACAAAAACACAAAAAAAATTATAAAATCCACAAAAATACAAAAAAATTATAAAACCGGGAAATGCTTGCTGTGGCTGCTCTAGTTTGTAAGTAGTCTGTAAGTAGCTTATAAGTAGGTTGTTATTAGTTTATAATTAGTTGTAAATAGTTTTAAGTAGCTTTAAGTAGTTTTAATTAGTTTTAATTAGCTTTAATTTAGTTTTATGTAGTTTGTAAGTTTTATATAAAACCAAAAAAAAATAAAGACAGAGATACCGAGGTTTTTCAAAATTCTTCTCGGTAAAAAATAAAACCGACCTGGATTAAGTATAAAGACAGTTCTTAGGCCGAAAGGCATTATCATTAAGTTATTATAGTTTAACTTAGAGCGTCCGATTGGGGCCAGTAAGTTAGTATTAAGATATTGATAAGTAGGCTAGTTTTTATGAATTTTTGTCTAGATTTAAGATAGTTTTAAGAAAATGGAAAATAAAAATGAATTTGAAGGAAAAAACAAAAAAAAAACACCTTACCTAGTGCTATTCTGATATGATTATCCCAGGTAAAAGTTTTATTTGTTGCGGTAAAATTTACCACAACAAGTTTCACCTGCCTACTCTTTTTCACTAACCATTTTTAGCCTTTCCTTTTTAAGTTGCAACTCCAAAATGCTTGTAGAGTCAGTAGATACCTGGCGTCCATCAGCCAGAGACCTACTCTTAAAGTATTTTGGAAAAGCAACAAACATAGGTCTACGTTTTAGATCGTGTGACATTAAGTCCACACGTACAATACATCATACACTGTGTGACGGGCGGTGCACAAAATTACAGAGAAGTGTGTGACAGGTAGTCCACACTAACTTCTAAAAATCCACTGTGTGACGGGCGGTCCACATTTGCCAAAATGACATATAACCCACAAGTTCTTTGAGTGTGCGACAGATGGTCCACACGGGATGTAAAACATGATGAATACGACCCATGTTCAACGACATGTGTGACACCAAGATCACACCAACGTAAATTTAGTATGGTGAAATGCCCAGCGTAAATTGTCATGGACACTAAAGAAAAATCAATTTGCGATGTGTTTCCCTATCCCCTTTAATTCTGCGCGAAGGTCTACGGGCTTAGAGTAGTTTAAATTTCGCGAAAGTCATCGGATCCTGTCTCGTCATTTTAGTTGGGAAATGACAGTGATCCTATCTGACAGAATGTTTTCCTCTACTTCTTCGTAGTCTGGGCCGGTCTGGGCTGGGGGCTTTGATCGTGGTTTAAATAATTTCTCGCTTTTTCTTTAGACCATTTAAAATTTGACGGAGAAGGGCTGAACTCGTCCACTGAGCCACTGTTGGTGTTCATGTCACCAACATGAACGAGATCGCATGCGTGGTTGGGTTCGACAATGGCATGCACCCCTGCGAAAAAGCAGTGTGTCGCAGTTAGACCGTGACAGAATACCGCCACGGACTAAGATCAGAAGGGGATGACCATATGGTCGTGGCAATTTGGAAGAGCCAAGTCCGCCATCTTTTGGTCACTTTTTGGTAAGATACGAAAGAGTTTGGTGGCATTGTGAGAAATTTGGAAAAAAATTAAGCGAAAAATTATTAGCGTCAAATCGTGATTTTCAAGAAAGGTATTGAGTGAAAATATTATCCCAGTCGGGGAAATATCGAGGAAAATAGGGAGGCTATTTTTCTCAACTAATTCGAGGCGAGGAAGGCATTCTTTAGAGGCGATCTAAAGGGCTCGTGCCAGTTGGGGCAATATTGGAGCAGATAGGATTCGCTATCAAAAAAGAAGCTAAGTATTTGGTTAATTGGTGTTGTCCAAAAATTATTTCTATATTGTGCATTTTCTCGTTTTGTTTTGTGGCCTTAAAATTGGCAAAATTTAACCTCGGTTAGGCCTTCGCTTTCGACCTTTTGTCCTCCCGAGATTGCGGGACTCGCGACCGTTTTTAAGATCCGTTGTCTGTTCGGGAACTTTCCCAAGTTGGGTTTTCTTTGTGTCTTCTGTGCAATTTCATTGTTTGCTTTTCTTTCTTTTTATTAATTTTCAAAATTACTTCCTTCAAATATTTGGAAAATTGGCCCTCTGCCAATTTCCAAAATCATTTGTTAACTTTTTCTTGTTGTTGAAAAAATTCTTGGTTTTTCCCCTATATTTATAAAGGTTTCCCAGATCTCAAATTCTCACTTAATAAACATTTTAAAATTCCAATAAGGAAAGAAAAAAACATCTTCTTATTTATTTGTGGAAGATATTTTGTTTTTCAGCTATTGTCTTAAAGGTGATGGTAAGTACCAAAATACTTCCTGGCGCCCATTTTGCAGTAAGTACACCCTGTACTATCAAATAAGAAATCTTTTATTCCAATTTTATTCGTAGTTTTATTAATCGAATTCGATTAATAAAATTATCTCATAAAACGAACCCACCCCATCCACTGAGTTACGGGTGGCAGCACTTTTATTTGCTGTCGGTTGTGGGATTTATCTGTTTGACAGTTTGTCATCCCCATCTTCTATTAAGTTTTCTCGTCGCTACGCACGCCGGTTTGGTGCATTTGTTCCGTATTGTAATTCAATAATTTCGAAAAAATTATTGTTTTAAATTTTGTTTGCGTTTGCGGATTGTTGTTCCGCCATCATAAAACCATCCTAAATTATAGATTTCGCGTAAATAATTCTCACAACACAAAGGTGATACCCAGATTTTTAGCTGTGTCAACGAAATCTATGGGTGTATAATTTAAAAGTATTTCTGGAAAGTATGAAGTATCAATATTTTCCCTAGCGATAATCAAACATTTTGATTTGGTCGGATTTAAACACAATCCATTATTCCTTGACCAAAGATAAATAAACTCGCGGTCTTTATTAATTTCATAAGCAGCGTTTTTGATTAGACCTAATGGGCAACTTTTGTATAGCTGAACGTCATCAGCATACATATGTAAAGAAGAATTAATCACTTGGGAAGGTAGTTCATTTATATATAGCGTAAACAATAAAGGCCCTAAGATCGATCCTTGAGGGACACCTATCCTCACGGAGAGAAAATTAGATGTGTTGTCATTGACAACAACTGCCTGAAATCTGCCACTTAAATAAGAATAAATAAGTCTTACAGCCGATGAAGAAAAGTTATGTATATTTAGTAGCTTTTTACATAGCATGGTGTGATTTACTGTGTCAAATGCTTTTGAAAAATCTAAAAGCATAAGAAATGTTATGTTTCCATTATCTGTAGATTCCCTAATATTTTCCACCACTTCATTCATGATTTTTTCAAGCATTTTAGAGAAAAAAGGTAATATAGCGATTGGTCTAAGCTCATCACTATTTGAACCTTTCGGAATAGGAATAATCTTAGATTGTTTCCAGGTGGTAGGAAAGGTTGCTGTCATTAAAATTGTATTGAAAGCATGAGTAATGTATTTTAAGCAATATGGTAATATAATTTTTATAAACAGCAGGTGCAATTCATCTAATCCTAAAGAATTTGATTTAATAGATAATAAAGCTTCCAACACATCGGTTTGTTCTACACCAGAAAAGCTTAATCCTTGGGATGTTTCAACGTCAGACTCAAAGTTTGGTGAAACGTTCATGTTATTATCCGGAATAACAATGGCATTACCTATAAATTTCCGGCTAAGTTCATCGCAGTCAATATCTGTCAAATTTGTACTTGTTTTACCAATCCCAAGTTCTCTTATATTTTTCCGTAGCTTGTGACTAGCAACCGATGGATCCAAACGAGAGGCATACAATTTTCTTTTTGATTCCCATATTTCACAAACCACCCTATTTCTAAGAACTTTATAAAAATCAAAAAGCACATTCAATTAATTAATTCCTTAACTTTATTAGTTAACCATCTTAAGTGGAACATGTTCATCGAAAAGATTACTTATATTGTTTTGAATAAAATGCACTTGATCGTCAACAGATGACATAGCAAACACCCGATACCATTCGATTGATCTGACATCTTCTTCCAAAAAAATTCGATTAATACATTTAAAATCTCTAAAACTAAAGGCTTTATTTGAACGAGTTGGAAAACACTGTAATGTAAGATGGATTAAGTCATGACGCGAGAAACAGGGAGCTGAGAGTTGATCATAGAGAAGTACTTTATTTAAATTACTGACAAAAAAGACGTCAAGAAGGGTACTTGTTGAATTGGAAAAATGAGTTGGAGTTGTCACATTTACAGGCCAGAGATTGAGTGATTTCATATAGTCTATAAGACTTGAATCTACGAGAATGTTACAATTCAGATCACCAGCTATAATAACAAAAGGTGAAACATAAGAGAGTTCGTCTATTACAGCAATCAAAGGATTTAAATTAATGCTTCGCCTAGGTCGATAAATAGATCCAAGTAATATTTTATTTAAGTTGCAGTTGATCTCTACAAATATATACTCGATCTCACTACTACACGGAGATCTACGTATAAACTTGCAATTTAAATCCGACCAAAACAATTTATACCCATTCAAAAGATACATGGCATCGCTTAACTCCTGCCTAAATCAAGTCTCAGAGACACATATAGCATCCATATTATATCCTTCAAACATGTTTCTAAATTCATCTAGTTAAGGACGCTAGCTTTGAGCATTAATATGGCAAACCCGAAAACCATTTTGCTGAGAACATAATATATTAATCATTGAGCGCTTGATATAATTTCTATTCACAGCTGTGGGATCCCAAGTCGACTGATTAGGGCCAACCATCAATAGAATTTACTAATGGCTGGTACCCAAAAAAGTGTACCAGTCTAATCAGACCAACTGCATGGACATCATCAAACAGAAACAGATACCAGGCAACAAATATAGGCACAAAAATTGAGGATAATTTAGATTTATTACAGGGAATATAAATTGAGAAATCCATTACAGAAATTTAATTACTAATTATGTGTTTAAATAATAAAATAAAAAAATTTAGAAAAGAAAATAAATGGGAAAGAAAAAAAAGAAAGAAAATAAATGAGAAAAAAAAGGAAGTAAAGAGAAATATTTAAGTACAATGTAAACAATATGTAAAGTTATATGCATATGTTTATAAGTATATTAACTAAATATTTCTTTTTATAGAGAAACCATCAGTCGTATGAGGTAATTGATGTTGTTGTTGATGTTGTTGTTGTCATCGGTGATATCGGCGCAATGCAATTGTTTAGGTCTTCAGCATTTGCTATTAGCATAGGATTCTTGTTGTTGTGGTGTCTGACATAAACAAGACTACGCATAGTGAAAACAGATGATAGCTGGTCGTTTCGTTTTAATTTTAAAGCAAGTTGTAAGAGACTTCGATTTTTTACTGTCAGGCATTCGTGAGCATAAACAGGAGTTTCACTATGGTCATCAGAACTAAAACCAAGGTCACGCAGGTGAAGTTGTTGTTTATTAGTTTTCCTGTAGTTCGCAATCGCACGCAGAAAAGAACACTTGTCGGTCAGAGATAAAAACTTAATCTTGATCGATGGATTGATTACTGTGCCTTTTGATCGGAGTCGAAAAATATTTTTAATTTGAGGTTTTGTAAAATCTATGAATTGGCATAAATTATTGAAAAGCAAGTGAAGGTTTTCGGTTTGCAAAAGAGGAACGCCGTGCAGGAGCACATCGTTCATTATTTCCAATAATTGCTGCTTTTCTTCGTGCAATTCGACGCGAGTGGTTATTTCCTTAAGTGAAGCCTCGTGCTGTTGTAGCTTTTCCTTAAGTGCAATGTTTTCATTTTTTAATAATTTAATATCGGGAAAGTTTGATTCAAGTGCAGACAATCTGTTTTTGACATCATCGATTGTGCTCTTAAGTGCGTTAATCTCTGTGTTAATTTTGTTTGTTATCCTCTCTCCGGACTCAGTAATTTTAAGTGTTAAAAGAGATGTTTGGTTTAGTATGGCATCTTCGATTCTCTTCCACATCTCCCCTTCAAGTTTTTTGGACATGTTCTTTGTAATTATGAAGTGCGATATAGTGTTTGTATACGAGGTATCGGAGAATTGGTGTTTACTTCGTGTTGTTATATATTACAAAAACAAAGGCACATATAAGTTAAAGCTTATGGGTTAGAAAATTGGTGCAATTTTTTTTTTATTTTAGTTTTCGTAATTTAGCAAATGATTGGACTTTTCAAGTGGAACCAAAATCCTTACTTAACAATTGTTTATTATTTTTAACAAGAATAGAAAACTTGGCATGTAATAAAACTGCTAGAAGCCCGATTTAATATTGCCGATTAACCACACACGTCTACTTAGCACCACATTACTTGACATACCTGTTCACCTGCTCATCAATAGCTGTGAATGATTCTAGTACAGCTCGCTTGGAGTGGCCGATGATGTCGATGTTGCAGTTACGAAGACCTGTTGAAGATAGTGCCTTCCAGGTTAACACCACTCTTGCGAACTATCTGCTCCAGGACTAGGTTGAAGAAGTCACATGATAGGGCATCTCCTTGTCTGAACCCTGTACATGTCTGGAATAGCTCGGATAAGCTCTTACCCATTTGCACGTTACACTGCGTATTTTGTAACGTCATGCGGCATAGTTGGATCAGTTTTTTCGGGATCCCGAGTACCGACATCGCCAATAGAAGCTCTTGGCAACTAATGCTATCATATGCGGCTTTGAAGTCGATGAAAAGATGGTGGATCTCGACTTAAAATTCGTTGGTCTTTTCCAGAATTTGCCTGAAGCCACACTGGTACGTGCCGATCATAGTGTTGTAGAAAGGTTTAAGACACTCACATAGTACGTTGGGTAGGATCTTATATGCAGAATTAAGCAGGGATATACCTCTGTAGTTTTTGCAGGACATAGGATCGCCTTTTTTGAAGATTGGGCATATGGAGCTAATTGACCAGTCGGGCATACTTTCCCCCTCCCATACTTGGTTGATGAGCTGGTGTATGCACCCTACCAGGACATCTCCTCCATACTTGAAGAGTTCCGCAGGTATGCCATCCGAGCCGGCGGATTTGTTGTTCTTAAGCTTGTGGATGGCTTTCTTAATCTCTTCAGTACTGGGAGCTGAGACTGGATCTTCATTGACTGGTCTCATGCTTCTTTGTTCTCCTGTCGCTTCTTCTACAGAATGCCCATTGAGCAGCTGCTGGAAATGCTGCTTAAACGCGTCAACAATTCCCTGTGCTTCGGTGACTAGGTGCCCTTCGCTGTTTCGAAGAGCTTGCGTGCTGGTTTTATAACCACATGCTAGTTGCTTGGCTGTTTTGTAGAGCCGGCGGGTGTTGGTGGCAGTGCTAGACTCCTCGAGATACCTGAGCTGAGAGGCTGCGGATGCTCTTTTCTTTCTACGCAGGGTTTTCTTCTCTTTCCTTCTCTTTTCACGGTACTCCTTTCTTGCTGCTCTTGTTTTCCACTGCAGCATTTGCATTCGTGCATTTTCCATGTCCTGCTTCAATACCGTGCATTCTTCATCATATCACGGGTTCTTTTTTCTAGGTGGTTGATAGCCTATTGTGGCCTTGGCTGTCTCCTTAATGACGTCGCGATACAAGTTCTACTGGTTGTTGACACATGTGGGTGGGGGTACGGCAGAGAGTTTCCTGGTTAATTGCTCACTGTAGTCTTTGGCTTTCTCAGATAAGCTAAGGCATGCAATGTTGAATTTTTTCCTTTGGGCGGTCTTCGCTTTCTTTTCATTGGACAGTCGGGCTCTGAACTTTGTCACAACAAGAAAGTGGTCAGAGTCCACATTTAAACCTCGGAAAGTTCGCACGTCCAAGATGTTCGATGCGTGCCTTGCGCCAATTAGCACATGGTTGATTTGGTTGGTTGTTCGACCATCCTTCACCTGGGGTGCCTAGTGCTACATATCACCGTATTACGAGCTGCAGCAAAGTCAAATAGTCGAAAGCCGTTGCCTGTTGTCGTTTCGTGGAGGCTGTGCTTTCCAATTAATCCGCCAAAGATATTTTCCTTCCCGATTTTAGTATTGAAGTCTCCGAGCACGACTTTGACATCGTACTCCAGACAGGCTCCGTAGGCTCCGTCCAGGAGGTTGTAAGAATCCTCCTTGTTAGACTCCTCCGCTTCATCGGAAGGGGCATGTGCACATATTAGGCTGATGTTTTGGAAGGTAGCTTTGATACGGATCACAGCCAGGTGATCGCTGATCGGCTTAAAACCGATGACTCTCGATCTGAGTTGATTTCCCAAGACGAATCCGCATCCTAAAATGTGCAATCTTTGATGACAGCTGTAATAAATGTCTCAATCTTTTTTTTTCATAATCCCTGATCCTATCCATTGTATCTCCTGAATCACGGTAATATCTGCCTTGCACCGCGTGAGGACAGATTCAAGTTTTTGAGTAGTACCTAGCGTATAGAGTGTCCTTACATTCCAGGTGCATACTCGCAAGTCGTAGTCTATTTTCGTTCCGGGTCGGGTTGCCATTTGAGGGGGGTTGTTATCCGAGGCTTCTCGCTTCTCTTTCATAACAATTGATTTTTTTTTACTGTGGCTGGGTCATTAGCCCAACGCACTAACCTCCAATCTGTAGGGCCATGGGTTTTGTGTTGCAGTTCTTTCCTTGGTCAACACTCGCATTTACAAGTTTAGCAAGTCATGACATTAAGCCAAGACCAGTATCCGGCGGTTACCAACTTGGAGGTAATGTAAGCACTTGATGTGTAGGAAAAGATACAGCCCGAGGCCCTCAGTTCCTACAACATCCAACCACATGTGACGTAGTCAAGTTTTAACTAAGTGATTCCCAATGGTAGTAGTACCTCGTGGAATAATGGTTAGTGCGTAGGACTGTCATGCCAAAATTCTGGGTTTGATTTCCAGCCACTGCCACCTAAAAACAGAAATGTTTTTTTCCGAGGTACTGCCTTTTGCGAGGGACTAATAAATCCTCCAAGAGTATATTTGTCATGAATAAGTGCTTCTCATCTCGGACTCGGCAAAAAATTGTAGGTCCCCTCCATTCCATTCCTGCCAACAACACGCCCACAGGAATGGTTGAGAGTTGTTAGTCACTAGGCCCTGGTTCTCCATGAGCTGTTGCGCCACTTAATTTATTTTTATTCACAATAGTGGTGATAGCACAGAGGAAGAGGTGGCAGAGAATCCAGAGGTAATGGGTTCGAATCCCAGTCGGGCAAAAATTATTTGGCTGCTTTTTTCATAACCGTGAAGTAGAAAGCTTTGTTGCGGTAAAATTTACCACAACAAGTTTCAGCTGCCTACTCTTTCTCACTAGCAATTTTTAGTTGCAGATTCAAAATGCTTGTAGAGTCAGTAGATACCTACGTCCATCAGCCAGAGACCTACTCTTATAGTATTTTGTAGAAGCAACAAACGTATGGAAGTTGTGTGGCGGGTAGTCAACACAAAACAAAATATACTGTGGGACGGGTGGTCCACAAAATTACCTATGGGTGTGAGACAGGTAGTCTACACATACTATTTCTCATTCACTATGTGACGTGTGGTCCACAAAATTGCATAAGTGTGTGTGACAGGTAGTCCACACTTACTACTCCTACATCTACAAAACGACATATCTGTGTGGCTATTGCTCCACAAGTATATTGAGTGTGTGACAGATTGTCCACACGGGATTGAAAAACATGACGAATCCGACCCATGTCCAACGACATGTGTGACACCTTGTTCACACCAACCTAAATTTAGTATGGCTTAATGCCCACCCTAAAGTGTCTTAAACACAAAAGAAAAATCTTTTGTGAAGTGTTTCCCTATCCCCCTTAAATCCGGCGTGAAGGTCTACAGTCTAAAGTAATTTTGGCCGTCTGCCAATTTCCAAGGCCAATTGTACTTCTTTTTTTCCGAAAAAATTCTGGGTTTTTTACCTATAACTATAAAGGTTTCCCAGATTCTGATTATACCTAAAAAATATTTTAGAATTCCAAATAAGAAAAAAAATCATCTTTTTGTTGTTTTTGGAAGATATTCTTCTTTTCCTCTTTTATTAGAACAGGGGATGGTGTACTATCAAAATATATCTTTCATATGAATTTATTTGTCGTTTTATTAAACAAATTCGATTAAAAAAATTATACAATAAATTGAACCCACCCCATTGAACTAAGGGTGGAAGCACTTTTATTTGCTGTCGGTTGTGGGATTTATCTGTTTGACAGTTGTCATATCTCAATCTTCTGAAGTTTCTCGTTGCGACGCACGTTGGTTTAGTGCATTCGTTTCTAATACAATAATTTCGTAAAATTATTGTTTCTTTCTATTTTTAACCTAGCCTGAATTTGCGGATTGTTATTCCGCAACCCTAAAGTATTCATCCTAAGTTATAAATTCGCGATAAATAAATTTCACAACAACTTCATCGAGTGGGAAGAGCAGCAAATGCAAACGAATAACACAGTGGGGACATCAAAAGGTGCCCCAGCAACAACAATAAAGCAAGCTATGGCACTACCAGCCAAAGCTACAGCAAATGCCGTAGCAACAACAACAATAACCAAGCAAGCGATGGCACCACCAGCCATACCGTCAAAAAGTGTTGTAGCAACGGCGATACCAGCAACAGCCGATGCCAAAAGTAAGAGGAGGGAGAGTATTAGCTGTGCGCCGAACCACGTCAAGCGCCGCTCCACCTCAGCCCAGCTGCCAGGCGGGGTGAAGGAGACGACGTGCACAGCAAAGACATCAGCAGCAGTAAGAATCCAACAACAATCGGATACCTCGCCATCCGATGACGACATCGAATACCTGTCCGAAGGTGGCGAGGGTTTTTACACAACAGGGGATTCCAAGAGCAACCTGCTTGTGGATCTAACCTCCCCAGAGGCATCCTCCGAAGAGGAAAATGAGGCACAAGAAGAACTGGATGAGCAGGCCATCAGCCAAAAAATTGATGTCATTCAGGGAGAGATGAAACGTCTCAATGCCATCGTGATCCCACTGATAGAAGCTCTCAAAAACAAACAAGAAGCTCAACGTGAAAGAGAAAAATAGTAGCGCGAGCAGAAAAAAGTGGTACAGGCGCCAAAAAATGCAGTGCCACAGCAAGATCTGCCACCGAAAAACAAGCAACAAGATCTTAATTCACAAGAACAGCAGCAACAAACACAACTTCCAACTAAACAACAACAGCAGCAGCAGAAGGAACAACGTCAACAAAAACAAATACAAAAACAGCAGCAGCAACCACAGGGGAGGAGTCAGCAGTAGCGGAACAAGCAGCAGCAGGGAGTACACCAGCAGCAGCCACAGCCGCCCCAAAATAAAAAAGAAAAGGTACCACCAATCAACACTTACAAAATGGAACTACATGAAACCATAGACCTGTGTAAGTCGGCCATAGGCCAAAACTTTTTATTAAACGTTTAAGTATAGATAGACATGCTATCCACTGCTCCACAGTGGCTCAGCATAAAATTATTAAAGAGTTACTGAAAAAATCCATGACTACTTCAGTTTTACCCCCAAAGTGGTTAAATACCAAACGGTCCTCTTCAAGGGCATAGATTCCTGCACGGAACCACAGGTGCTCTTAAATCAGCTCCGTCAAAAAGCTAGTGACAATCTGGACCTTATCGGGGTCAAGCCGTTCGCTACGGTTAGAGCTGGACGGTGGTGCAGCATTAAGTGTGGTGAGGACCTCATAAAGGAAGAGTGTAAGCTCGGTGAGGAACGGGTCAAAGACATGACCGAGCTAAGATATGCACTTTGCGGAAAGGAGGGGCACCCTGCTAATTATCGGGGTTGCTTCGCTTTTCAACAAATCAGAAATAATTAAGTGGCTAAGCAGACAGCGGTAGAGTTACGCCCATCAACACGTGCTCCTACAACAACGTCCGTCAACCCCCAAATTTTCTACGCCCAAATGGCGGCAGGGAGGGGAAAAATGGTACAGCCTGTAGCTAAGGTAGCCCAACTGGCCCTCGTGCCAAAGGCTCCGGATGCGCAGGGCGAGATAAGAAGCATGTTGCTGGCGATTCAAGGCCACTTGACAGGACTTCACAACTATCTCTACTCTGTTTTGCCTAGCCTAAAGTAAATTAGAAGTTAAATGCGCACTGTCGGAGAGGCCTTTTAGGATCCTTGCTGTTAATGTAAATTCACTGATTAGGACCGAACGAGAGCTAATATTTTCCAATTGTTGAAAGACCAAAGTCCAGATGTGTTTATGGCCAGCGCAACTAAGCTGAACCAGACACATAAGTTGACTAACAACAATTACAATATCGTTAGAAGAGATCGACCAAAAGGGGGCGTCGCAATCTTCATACGAATAGGCAGAAATCATAAAGATATATATAATAGTGATCTACGCAGATTTCGGCTGTTAGAGGCGTGCATCGTATGCATTCCTCTCCAACAGGGGAAGCAAATATATGTGATCTTGGCTTAAGCACCGGCATCACCTCAGCCAACTGATTTTGTGACAGAGCTTAATAAATTTTTCGAATGTCTACGCTTGAGCTTGGAAGAAAACCACTTTCTCATGGCCGGTGATTTGAATGCCAAACACCAAGATTGGGGAAATCAAATTCAGAATCAAAGAGGTATTCATCTTTTCAATTGGATGAGTCGATACAACACTGAATATGGTGTCGACCGGCTGGCTACGGATCGGCCATCGTTTCCAAGAAACGTTGCCCATCTGGATCTAGTGCTAATAGACGCAAGACTGACAATTACTGACACTGTGGATCAAAGACCAAGAAACTGTTTACGAACGATCGAGTACGACAGGGATCACTGCGGACTCGCCGCCGTAATACCTTTCTCCATAACTCTTCTACCTTCGGAATGACATCATGCAATGGCGATCAGATAATCTCGGTTTCACCGGGTTCAATGAAGATCATAACGCCATAATCGCCAAACGAAATGGACCCAGTTCCCTGTTAATTACAAAGAAGGAGCTCTAGCTCATCTTCGATTCATTAAAGGAGAAGAAGTCAGCAGGAGCCCATGGCATATCCAACGTTGTACTTCGACATTCACCCCAAGAAGCAGTAGAAATTTATACCACTCTCTTTAACAACGCTCTGAATAATGCATATTATCCAGTGCGGTGGAAGACAGCTGTGGTGCATCCTCTCCCGAAAAAGGGAAAGGACAACTCCAATCCGGCGAATCTCCGGTCGATAAGTCTTCTTCCGAGTATCAGCAAGGTATTCGAAAAAGTTATCAATAGAGCTCCGTCTAAGTGGGCAGAGGACAATAATATCTTATCATACAATCAGTTCGGTTTTAAGGCGGGACATGACACTGTCATGCCGCGTCTAAACTCGTTTCTGATGTCCAATGGAACAAATCTAAGAAGCAGTGTACGGGTGCCTGTCTGGTTGATTTTGAGTATCAGCAAGGTATTCGAAAAAGTTATCAATAGATCTCCGTCTAAGTGGGCAGAGGACAATAATATCTTATCGTACAATCAGTTCGGTTTTAAAGCGGGACATGACACCATTCATGCTGCGTCGAAACTCGTTTCTGATGTCCAATGGAACAAATCTAAGAAGCAGTGTACGGGTGCCTGTCTGGTTGATTTGGAGAAGGCCTTCGACACCGTGTGGTAAGAGGGTTTTTATCTAAAGCTGACCAGACTTGTCATTAGTAAATCACAATTATACATGCTTTATGATATGCTCAATGGCAGAAATTTTGTTGTCAAGAGTGGTAATGTAACTTCTGCCACAACCTTTAATATTAAAAATGGTCTTCAGCACGGAGCTGTCAACTCGCCGATTCTATTCAGCATTTACACCAGCGATTTAATAAGTAGTCTTACTCAGGCAGTTGCGTATGCCGACGATATAATTGCATAAACAGCTGCAAAAGTCGAGGTCATCAGGATTCTTTTGCAGTGTGACTTCGAGGAGATTCAGCAATATGGCGATGACTGGAAGTCAAAAATCAACTTTTAGAAATTAGAAATTATCTTGTTTAGGACTCCGTTGCTTAGAGCCACAAAAGGTATACGAGAAAGAACTGGCGCAAGCTGGTGATCGTAGGGCCAAATGGACATCCATTGACGAATAAAAGTGTAGTAAAGTACCTTGGCATCTGGATGGATCAGTATTTGTATTTTGACAGACATATAAATGCTGCTCTGGCCAGTTTTGTTTTATAACAGCCGGCTTTATAGCACGG
Source organism: Dasysyrphus albostriatus (assembly GCA_946251815.1). NCBI lineage: Eukaryota > Metazoa > Arthropoda > Insecta > Diptera > Syrphidae > Dasysyrphus > Dasysyrphus albostriatus. The sequence goes on along the minus strand of OX276335.1, from coordinate 122,074,611 downwards.
TGAAGGTGATTTGCTACATTGCCCTTATCCGGCCGATGATTACCTATGCATGCCCGGTTTGGTTCAACGTTGCCCCATCTCAAATGGAAAAGATTCGGTTGTTTGAGAGACAGTGTCTTCGACGCTGCCTTGGATTGCACAGAACACCAGAGTCGGAGTACAAACATTACTATTCTAACCTGGTTCTATACAATGTTTCCAACATAAACAGGATAGATAATTTCTTGCTGAAGCTTATTCGAGGTCACATTGCAAGAGCGATGTCCTTGAGCAACAGCTTAATTTTTGGGACTAACAAACGAATACTAAGAGAGTGTGCGTCTAAGCGGCTTTAATCAGCCCGATGCATTCCTCTATCTAGACAGTCGAGGGCTGATCCAGGATAGAGCGGCGGTTCTGCTAATCTTCCACGTCGGCCGAAGAATTGTAGATCGGCGGCTCCTGTGCAGTCGGGACGTCCTCGCACACGACGGAGCTGAGCACCTTCGGTTCAGTAAGACTGTGTCCAAACGGGACCGAAGAGATAGGGTAAAGCAGGAGAATCAGTTCTGGTGGTTGAAATACGAACACATTTAAAAGTTGACCTTGCTTTTTTCTTTTTTTATGGCCTAATTACATAGGTTTGGGTAGATAGTTTTAAGTAGGGAGAGTCAGGGTGGCACCAAAAAAAAAAAAAAATATAAAACATACAAAAACACAAAAAATATTATAAAATCAACAAAAATGTTCTAGTTTGTAAGTAGCCTGTAAGTAGCTTAAAAGTAGGTTGTAATTAGTTTATAAGTAGTTGTAAGTAGTTTTAAGTAGCTTTTAGTAGTTTTTATTAGTTTTAGTTAGCTTTTATGTAGTTTATAAGTTTTATATAATACCAACAAAATAAAGACAGAGATACCAAGTTTTTTGTAAATTCTTCTCGGGGAAAATTTAAAAATCGATCTGGAATTTTAGTATTTAGATAGTTCTTAGGCCGAAAGGCATTAGCATTAAGTCATTCTAGTTTAACTTAGAGTGCCCGTTTGGGGCCAGTAATAAGTTTTAAGATATTGATAAGTAGGCGAGTTCTTATGAATTTTTGTCTAGCTTTAAAATAGTTTTAAGAAAATTGAAAAATAAAAATGAATTTCAAAAAAAAAAAGTGCATGTATCGTGATATCAAATACTGAAGTCTGGCAGGTTTCTTTGTCAGCCTTTTGGAGGGGTGGAAAGTTAGAACCCGAATAATGAAGTTTAAGAAATAGAATACATTTCAGAACAGTCAAAACTTTGTTTGTTTTTCAGAATCCTCCTCATTTTTGAATATCTGCACAGTTTCACAAATGTGTTTACCTTGATTAAATTATTCGATGGGGGTATATCTCTATTACAATGAAAGACACCACATGTACCTATACCTACCCAGCCTACTTATAAAATTCTGTCAAAATACAACCCTGAACTAAAATAAAATTTGTTTCAATTTTAAAAATGATTAATTTGTGAAAAATATTTTAGTTATTTTTTTTTTCAATTAAAGTTCTACTTCGAGGTGCGAGTATATTTTGATCAAAAAAACTGAAAAAATCTTACTCTAAACACACAAAAAATTAATCAATTTCTTGTTTTCGGCATATCTCAAATTCATATGATTATCACATACGACTTTGTATTTCTCAGCTGACGATATGTATTAGGGTGGCGCTTATTTTTGAAATTTTTGAATTTCTTTCACCCCCCCTAAAATTGATCTAAAATATTGTTTTAAAAAATTCAAAATAATGTTTTTATTTACTCCTTATAGTACTTAATACAGGGTGGCGCACCAATTGTGCTACAATAAGAAATTCAAATAACTTTTTTTTTAATCGATGTATTTCATTTATTTTTTTTTATTGGTTAGAAAATTAAATTTTATTTTAAAAAGTTAGTTGTTTTTAAAGATTATAGACCGCAAATGACTTCCACGCTCTCCCACGCATATGCGGCACCTGATCAAAAAATTATTCATTGCGGCCTGAAGAGTTGAAGTTGGGATCGCCTCGTTATTGACTGTTTTAATTCAGTTAAATTCCTGGGCTTCGTTTTATACACCTCTTGCTTGACATAACCCCATAAAAAGAAGTCTGGTGCAGTCAGGTCAGGTGACCTTGGGGGCCAGCGAAGAGTGGAGTTCCTAGAAATTTATTTGTTTGCGAATTTTTTGTTTAGCTCCGCCATAACTGGTCTGGCTATATGTGCAGTTGCTCCATCTTGCTGAAACCAAACGCTGTTGAATGGTATACGTCTTCGGCGCAGTTCTGGGTAAAAAAAACTCCTTCAACATCTTTAAATAACGGTCCCCATTGACAGTAACGGTTACACCGTTTTCTTCAAAGAAGTACGGCCCGACAATACACCTTGATGAAACTGCGCACCACACAGTGACTCGTTCTGGGTGCAGTTCCGTCTCATGGAGCATTTCTGGATTAGACTCATTCCATATACGGCAATTTTGCTTGTTTACATTGCCGTTAAGATCAAAATGGGCCTCATCAGACATGAACAAACAACTGATCAATGTGTTGTCTTCTTCGGCCATTGATATCATTTTTTGGCAAAATTCCAGGCGAACAGGCAAATCCTGAGGGTTTAACTTGCTAGTAATTTGGACTTTGTACGGAAACAAGTTTAAATCGGCATGAAGTATCCGTTGTAATGACCGTCTACTAACTCCAATTTGCCCCGATAAGTTTCGGGTCGAAACGCTCGGATTGGCCTGTATTGCAGATGCTACTGCTGCGATTGTATCCTGAACCCGAACATTGGCATCTCGATGGTACGGCCTTCGTGCGATGCTTCCAGATTCGGCAAACATGTTTACAAACCTCATAATGGTCCATCTACTCGGGGGATTACCGCCAAACTCCCGCCTAAATTCCCTTTGGACGGAAATGACGGACTGCAAAGCATGGTACCGTTGCACTATCCAAATTCTTTTCTCCGTATCCCAAGCATCCATTTTTATAAATCTAAATAGTAACCTACAAAATAAAAAAAAAAATAAGCCGATTACTCACACAGAAAAAAAGTTATTACATTTTATTTTTGTAGCATGATTCGTGCGCCACCCTGTATATGTACCAAGTTTGTAGATTTTCAATCCACTTTTAAATTATCTTTCCAAAATTTTGAGTGAAACACTGAGAAAACCCCATGTATTTTGTATGGGAAATCTTAAGTGCTTGCTGGCACGTGTTAACGTTGACAGATTTCAAAATATTCCTTTATTACCTTGATCAATTTTTAAAAATATTATTTTTGTTGGGAATTTAGAAAGTACAAATATGAAAGAGAAAAAGCACTTAACACAGATGCTAAAATAATTATTTGAAAAGAGCTTTCTTAAAAGCTTATTAAAATGTATATTTACAGTTTCATATCCCATATTTTTCTATGGGTGTGAGACACCTGTATATAATTATTTGTGGTACAAAGTTAACGCACCACTACAAGATCCCAATTAACAGTCATAAACTAGAACAAAGGATCGATAGTTAGAGATAGGTAGAGAATGCAGCTTCATACATATTCTCAGTTCATGCAGTGAAGTCGACACTTGTCGTTGAAGCTTAAGATTAAGATTGTAGCATATAATTGTATATTTTAAATAAAGGTTTTTTTAATAAAAGAAATAATTAAATATTAAGTGGGGGCTCAACCGGGATGCCCAAGTGTTAAAGTGCTTGAAAAAAAGTAAATTCTGCGCTCAGTGGTTCCTGCTAAAAATGTATGCCAAAGTAAATAGCAAAGCAACAAAAAGGATCATCATAACAACATTGAAAGTACCAGTCAACAAGCTGAGAAACCCGTTCAAGACAATCCATCTATAAACATATAGAACATCTGGTTCAGGTGAGAAGAAAATATTGTAGAGTAAGAATATTAACAAGTTTATAAAAGAAATTTATAAAAGTGAATTTTCTATTAAGTAAATGTGGAAAAAAGTAAGAGCTTAAAAAGGTTAGATAGTTTAGAGCTAATTCTTGAATATAATTAAGACGGAATCTATTTAAATATGTCTGAAAAAAACGTAACTACCGAACATTTAGAGGAAGCTATCTCAAAAGTTTTGCAAGATCAATACCCTCACTTTGAGACAAATATTGCTCAACGCAATAAAGTAAATGACAGTAAAATTAATCAACTGTCCAATTTTACGCCAGATACCCATATATTGGAGTGCAAAACGCAAACAATTAACCAGGGCATACCATGTAATGAAACATTGGATGTCATAAAAAGTCTTCCAGAGTTCAATGGTGAGGAAACAGCTTATGTGAGCTGGCGTGAAGCAGCTCATAACTCAATGATCCTATACACACCTGGCAGCTCTAAATATTTCGCTGCTTTGCCTATTTCTTGAAATAAAATAGCAAAGCATGCCAACGATGTTCTCACTAATCATGAGACTGTACTATATTTCAACGCGATCATATCTCGTCTTGACTTTTCATACGCAGACAAACGTCCTATTCACGTAATAGAACAAGAGCTAAGTGTTGTTGTGACCCGTGAGTTCCAACCAAGCCCAACCTTTTTCCTGCACTACATATCCATGCCATATAATCCATATGCGCATGAAACCACCCAGAAACCAATTATCTTGATAATGAATAATAGTCCACACTCGTCATAATTTAATATAAAGAAAACAATGCGCCTCTCCAAGTGCATTGTTTAACATGATACCTTCCAACTGCAAACTACGATCGAAGGACCAGCGTTTGAGCTCATCCGTTTTCGAACCGTAGAAAAGTGGGAGGATCTTTATTTATTATTAAAAAAGGAATATTCCCTAGTTAAGACTCGATCCTCAGTCCAAAATGAGTTGATTTTCAGGAGACTCTTAAAGAATTCGGCGTTAAACTCTGCAACCTATGCCAGTAAGCGGCAGTAAGAAATTTTCTTTTTAAGGAAATTGATAAACTCGCAATTCAAACTTTTGAGGATGGCATCCGAAACCAAAACCTGAGGTTTATGGTTCAGGCGCACGGGGAAACCGATTTGAAAAAATCCATCTTGTATGCAGAAGAGCACTCCAACTTGTCAATTTTGCAATAAAATTGGTTATTTCAGTGCGAATTGCTATAGCAATCCGAACAGGAATACTAATTCTCCAAACCAATCAGCCCACATAAAGAAAGAAGTACAACGCCTCTCTTGTGGGTATTGCAAAAAAATCCAACCATCGAGAAGCGGATTGTAGGTTAAAACGATCCAAACTAAATCGAAATTACTCGAATCCATTTAGGGATAGCTCCCAGAATTAAAATAATAACAACCAAACTCCTACCAACGTCAGACAATATAATACTAGACCAGGATATAGGAACTGGATTTCTACTGAAGATTTTTTTTCCAACAATTCGGGAAACGACTATGCTCGGGAGGAAGAGATGGGTCATCCCTCCCGACTAGACTCGAATGTCGACCCGCAACAATAGACACAAAAAGCCTAACCGTTTCGCTTTGCCCAGAGTTTCATGAGCCGGTAATACGAATTCAATTCCAGCCATCAAACAAAACCTACTTCACTTTCCTAATAGATACTGGAGCGGATATACGTTTGTACAAAGACAAACTTGGGGCATACGCGAACCCAGAAAAAAGATGTGTTATATCCCCAATTTCTGGTGATTCAGTTTTCACACTGGGAGAAATAACAGGCTCATTTATAATTAATCAAGAACATAATCTTTCACTAAAACACCCTTTTAAGCTCCTTACCACACGTATAAACTTAACGTATGATGGTATTCTAGGAAACGATTTCCTTGGTAAATACAAATGTAAAGTAAACTACAAAAAACAAGTTCTAGAAATAAATGAAATTAATTTTAATGAGAATGTTGGTTACTCTGTTATCAAAGAAAATAGTCAAAAGCTATCCCTCACGAGGTGATGCCTACGGGCCATGACTTTGACATTGAAGGTAGTGGTATTGAAACCACAAGTGATACCTCCAATTCAAATAAGCTTAAAAAGAATATTAACTCTGATAGCAAAGAATCACCCCCATCATCAGACCAGACGAACAAACGGTAAAAATAAATGCCGATGCATTAAATAAGACTACAACTGAAAATGGTGTAGCAAGTAAGACTTTAGAAAACAACCGAGACAAAAGCAAGGAAACTAAAGAAGTTATAAAGAAATATAACAAAAAACTTGAGGACATAATGATCGAAAAGAAACAAATCTGTCCGGGAGTATATGTAGGCAAGTCAATAGTAGGACCTATAAATAACAAAATCAAAATTTTAACTATGAATACACTAGAAATAGAGAAAATAATTAACAGTAATAATTTAAATTTAAATTTTGACAGCTTAGATCAATACGATGAGTCGGATATGAAAATTTTTAACAACAAAATTGAAAAACGCCTGGAAAAATTATAGTCCATGCTGGTATTAGACCATTGCAATACAGAAGAAAAAGAATCTATACTTAAGATCTGTAGGGAATGTAATGATTTGTTTTATCTTGAGGGAGATCATCTCACTAATACCGATTCAATGACACACAAAGTTGTTACTGATGAGAACAAACCTCCTCTCTTTATTAAACCCTATCGACTTCCAGAAAGCCAAAAAGAAGAAGTCTATAAACAGGTTCAAGAAATGTTGGACGATGATATCGTACGACCAAGCTCGAGTCCCTGGAACTCACTCTTGCTACTTGTTCCCAAAAAACCGGGTAGCGTTGGAAGCAAGCGTTGTAGGGTAGTCGTCGATTTTAGGAAACTAAATGACCTAACTATGGGGGATGCTTACCCGCTACCAAATATCAGCGATATATTTGATGAGTTGGGTAGAGCAAAATACTTTAGCACACTTGACCTGGCTAAAGGATTTCATCAGATCATGATGGATACAGAGGATCGTTGCAAGACCATATTTAGCACACAATTCGGACATTACGAGTATAATCGTATGCCATTTGGTTTAAAGAATGCTCCTGCAACCTTCCAGCGTTTAATGAATACCGTTCTTACTGGTTTGCAAGGATTCAACCGTTTTGCCTACATGGATGACATAGTTCTTCATGGATACGATCTGAACGATCATAATTCCAGACTTAGAAAAATACTCGATCAACTGAGTATACATAAACTTAAACTTCAACCAGAAAAATGAAATTTCCTTAGACATGAGCTAATCTACTTGGGACATCTTATCTCGGAAGATGGACTAAAACCAGACCCCGAAAAAACAAAAGCCGTCAGGACTTATCCTACACCAAAAAATGCAAAAGGTATAAAATCTTTTCTTGGTTTTGTTGGCTTTTACAGGAAGTTCATAGAGAATTTCTCTACAATAGCAAAATTCCTTACGAAACTTCTTAAGAAAAATTGTGTTTTTAAATGGGATGCCTTCTGCAACGAAGCATTTAGAGAACTAAAAAATAAAATGATAAATCCCCCAGTACTTGCTTACCCCCACTTTAAGGAAGAATTCATTGTGACTGCAGATGCTAGTGATGTTTGAATTGGAGCTATTCTGTCCTAAGGTCCAATTGGACAGGGCAAACCAATATCATTTGCAAGTAGAACCTTAAATGATACTGATGTTAGGTATAACACAACCGAAAAAGAATTACTTGCAATCGTTTATGCTATTCAACAATTTCGTCCGTATGCTTACGCAAGACATTTCACTATTTGCACCGACCACAAACCTTTACAGTGGCTATTTTCTCGAACAGACCCTATGTCCATATTAGCAAGATGGAAAATTCTATTATCTGAATACAATTATTCAATAAAACACAAACCAGGAAAAATAAATTTATTTGCTGACGCTTTAAGCAGAAATATGAGTGCATAATAAAATCAAATCAATAAGGTGCGACCTGAAAACAAAGTTGGAAAGTAAAGTTCTGGTGACAACTCGAAGTCAAACCAAAAATAAACCTAATCAGTTTGGAAATCAATGAACAAGATAAAATAGAGATTCTGTCAAGTTTTTCGCTCCAAGAAGAAAAGGGAACGATTTTTGAAAACACAAAAATCAAAATTAAAGTGTTCGTATTAACAATAATCGATTCAACAGAAGAAGAATTTACGCGAAATAAATTTCCAAATTTTACCTTACCTTTACCTATTACGCATTACCCTGTATAGATAGCAAATCCAAAACAAAATTAAAGATCATCATTGCAAACATATTTCATAACCAAAGTGAAGACATTTACGGCCTTACAGATGAAAGAATATTTCCGATGTAGAAGACAATTTTCCGAAGAATATAATCAAATCCGAAAACAAAATAACAATCGTTAAGTACTCTAGCCGAGATGAACTGAAACTCCTCTCTAAACAAATTAATTTCCAAAAAACTAAAGAACAAACACCATTTATATCAATTGATAAACACGACCTACACCATTATACGTTAATATACTTCATCTTTATAATTCTTATCATCTCCATTTGTTACAAAAAATACCTAACTTACATAGTAAAACACGAGTATGAAAAAGAGTTAACGAAGAAGAAAATTGTACAGGTAACCCAAGATAGCAACGAAAAACCAATTTTTGTATTAAGTAATTAATTGGACTCAATGAAAATTAAGTAAATTAAAAAAAAAAATATAAATAAATTGAAGTGACCTATAAAAAAACCAAAAAAAAAAAAAGTATCTATAGCATTTAATAACAATGTAAGAAAAAAAAAAATGGATACTAATAACTGTACACATGTATTCACATGTTCAAATTCGATGACACAACAAAAAGAAAGAAAAGAATTTTCTTTATCATGTAACAAAAGTATATATAATTTTTTTATGAATTGTTGTAGGGTGGCCCACGAATCGTGCTACAAAAATAAAACGTAATAACTTTTTTCTGTGTGAGTAATCGGCTTATTTTAGTTTTTATTTTGTAGGTTACTATTTAGATTTATAAAAATGGATGCTTGGGATACGGAGAAAAGAATTTGGATAGTGCAACGGTACCATGCTTTGCAGTCCGTCATTTCCGTCCAAAGGGAATTTAGGCGGGAGTTTGGCGGAAGCATCGCACGAAGGCCGTACCATCGAGATGCCAATGTTCGGGTTCAGGATACAATCGCAGCAGTAGCATCTGCAATACAGGCCAATCCGAGCGTTTCGACCCGAAACTTATCGGGGCAAATTGGAGTTAGTAGACGGTCATTACAACGGATACTTCATGACGATTTAAACTTGTTTCCGTACAAAGTCCAAATTACTAGCAAGTTAAACCCTCAGGATTTGCCTGTTCGCCTGGAATTTTGCCAAAAAATGATATCAATGGCCGAAGAAGACAACACATTGATCAATTGTTTGTTCATGTCTGATGAGGCCCATTTTGATCTTAACGGCAATGTAAACAAGCAAAATTGCCGTATATGGAATGAGTCTAATCCAGAAATGCTCCATGAGACGGAACTGCACCCAGAACGAGTCACTGTGTGGTGCGCAGTTTCATCAAGGTGTATTGTCGGGCCGTACTTCTTTGAAGAAAACGGTGTAACCGTTACTGTCAATGGGGACCGTTATTTAAAGATGTTGAAGGAGTTTTTTTTACCCAGAACTGCGCCGAAGACGTATACCATTCAACAGCGTTTGGTTTCAGCAAGATGGAGCAACTGCACATATAGCCAGACCAGTTATGGCGGAGCTAAACAAAAAATTCGCAAACAAATAAATTTCTAGGAACTCCACTCTTCGCTGGCCCCCAAGGTCCTACACTACATATCCATGTCATATAATCCATATGCGCATGAAACCACCCAGAAACCAATTACCTTGACAATGAATAATAGTCCACACTCGTCATAATTCACACATAACATAAACAAAACAATGCGCCTCTCCAACTGCATTGTGTAACATGACACCTTCCAACTGCAAACTACGATCGACTATGACACACACCGAATAACTTGAGTGGGTCACCTTACGAGCGACAAAATTAAAGCGTTGGATTGCATTTGTCATGACCCATAATTTATGTTGCTATGACGAGTGGAATATGGAATATTATGAAATAATGATCATGGTGTGTAACCTGGCTCTGGTAAGCAAAACGCATTGTTAAGTGACATAGTTCTTACTATGTCAAATAACATATGGATTTTAGGGCATAGTACTTAGTAGGATTGGATAGCTAAAATAATATAAAAGAAGAACCAAATGTGAGGAGGGGCAGAGTTAAGAATAGAATAGAAACAGCTAAGGTCGCAGCCCAGCATAGAAACAGTGGGCCTTTTCTGTAAAAATAATGCATAAAACCAAAATAATGAAATACGAAAATCTTTGCTCTTCGCATTTTTAACTCTTTATTTATCACTGTTATAGTTCGCATCACATAAGGTTGAAAGGCAAAATAACCAACAAAATGCTTTACGTCTTTTTAGACAAAATCACTGTAATAATAACAATAATAATAACAGCTTTCCGCAGCAAAGACATAATGACTACCGACAACTTACTCAGAGATTCGAGCTAGGTGGTTCAGCTAACAGACCTATAGCAAAAGAAAATATAGACCGTAATAGGCAGATATACATACCAGCAGGCTAACACCCAAAATCCATTTAGACAGGGAAACAATTACAACTAATAACAACAATGGTGCCCCACGTGGGCAAAAACCCAACTATAACGCATATAACAACAATACAAAACCTCTGTTTAAGAGAGAAAGAGAACACGAACGAATAAGAATAATATAAATGAAGACAAAACTACTTTTTTAGACGAAGAATGCAATGACCCCACTTGCGACGAGGAATGAATAATAAACCCAAGAAACAATTTTAGCCGTTTAAATGCTCTAAATGCGCTTGCAGAGCTAGTCTTAAAGCTCTTTGATTTCAAAAGAAGCTCTAAATGCACTTCTGAAGCAAATGAAGAGCTTGCCTACAGCGAATTCCTTGAGTTTGAGAGCTAATTTTAATCCAAACCAGCTTGTTATCAGTGTCTAGTTTGGCCTTGGAGCTCTTTGGTACGTGAATTGGAAATCTATAGAGCAGCACTTTTGACAGCACTTTGTTGGTATTAGTTTGGGAAATATAAATGAAATTTGAAATGATATTAGAACATTGTATTTACTTTATGTGTAATAGTAACGTGCGAGAACTTCATGTGTTGCAATGTCACACAAATTTATAAAACATTCGAAGAATAAATAACGTGAGAAATTAAATCAATATTTATCTGTCCCATATTGGTGAATTTTTAGTGCGCGTTTAGTTTTATCACAATTGTTTTGAATGTACTTCGCAAAAGTAAAACGCGCCTCCGAAATTCTAGATATTACGCTGTGAAATGATTAAAAAAGTTAACTTAAGCAACACAAAAACTTGTAAAAAAAAAATTAATTTAAACATAAAATAAAATATTTTTTATTTTATTGCAATATTGGCAATATTTAATGTGTTTTATATTGAAAAAAAGATTTTTTATTCGTTTCAAATAAAATAAAGAAAATGTATTTAATGTTTTTTTTTCCGTTACCATATTTTTTATCATGAAAATAATTTGTCTTCAATAGAGCTGCAATATCGCTATTTTCTACGAAATGAGGGTTTAGCGTTCAATGCTAAAAAGTAGGGTGTTTTGAAAAATTAAGTTTTGAATATTTCTAAATCGTGGAAAAAGTTTTTTATTTATTTAAAGTTTAATCTCGTAAGCAAGTACTTGTATGACTCAACTGTTCAATTGATCTTAGTAGAAAAAAACTAGGAATTTCGCACCTAATTCGACTATTGATGTGCATACTCGGTATTCCTTAGATAGTGAAAGGAATACATTATTTTCTAGTTTTGGTTAAATTTTTAATGGTGCATTCATGTTTATTTATGTTATTGTGGACCACCCCACTATATGAGTAGTAGAATTTTATTTGAGAGCGGTTCAGTATTAAGTTCTATAGTCGTGTTGTTGAAGCTCTGTTGAGCCTTCGCATTTCACAATGCTCAGGGAGATTTAACCATTCTAAGAGAGATCTCCAATACGCATGCGTTTGCGCGAAAGTATTAGCAATTGTTCTCTACAGCCACTTTATGTGATGCTTTTGAAATGCTATTTTTTGACATTTCTGTAGAGTCATGCAAGAGTATATTGAACATGAGTTTTAAGAAGCTCTACAATGCATGTTTATGAGCTCAAATTTAAAGTTTGCTCGTTTAAAGAACGTTAAACGTTATTAAGGAGCATACTTTTAAATCTTGAGACGTTATAAAATTAATGGAGCTCAAAGTGTTCCTGAACTTAGATTATAGAACATAATTTTTAAATAAAATGTAGTAAGCTATGAAATAATCTATTTCAGAGCTAAAGTGTTGTATTTCACTACTCAAAAGCTGATAAAGAACAGTTTTGGTTCTATTAGCTCCAACGGTGTTACTTGGGAAAGCATTAAAATACTTATAGATACTGGTGCCAGTAGCAACTACTGTCAACCAAATATTTTGAATGATCCTATTACCTTACTAATATTGAAACGCGTCTGTACAGTTAATGGGAGGAAACCATTATAGATACATGCCATGAAGGATTAATCTTAGATACTAAGACAAGATATTATGTCCTCCCAAAATTATAGTACGAATTATTAATAGAAGCCCATCTGCTCAACTCGATAAGTGCTGAGATCAATTTAGAGAACAATACTCATAAGTACGGAAATAAATAGATAAAATCGTCTTCGAAGAAGAAAATGTAGACATATGCTTATAAAGCAAATCCATGAACAAGATGCACTCGTAGAATCAATGATGAAGAAAACTAAAAGTATTCATTCCAACATTCAAACTACCTTGCCCTTAAGAACAGACGTTGTAGCGGAAATCTGCACAGTTCATGATGAACCAGTATGGAGTAAGCAATACCCATATCCACTGTCTGCAAATGAATTCGAAAAAGTTACGAAAATGTTAAAAGAAGGCATAATAAAACCTTCAAAATTGCCATATAACAGTCCTGTATGGGTAGTGCCAAAAAAAGGTCTTAATGAAGATGGTAGCCCAAAACACAGAATGGTTATTGACTACATGAAGTTAAACGAAAGTACAATATCTAACAAGTACCCTAAACCGGATACTAGTGTT